>SZWC01011844.1:14300-26894 GCA_023375785.1 Penium margaritaceum
ACTCGGGCACAACTTTGGCAAAATTCTGGCACAACTCTGGCATATTTCTGGCACAACTTTGGCACAACTCTGCCACAACACTGGCAAACCTCTGGCAAAATTTTGGGATAATTCTTGTACAACTCTCACAAAACTCCGTCACAACACTGGCAAAACTCTGTCACAAACCTAGCACAACTCTGGCACAACTCTCGCACAACTCCGGCACAACTCTGGCACAACTCTGGCACAACTCAGGCACAACTCTGGAACAACTCTTGCATAACTCTGGCACAACACAGGCACAACACTGGCACAAGTCTGGCACAACTCTGCCACAACTCAGGCACAACTCTGGAACAACTCTTGCATAACTCTGGCACAACTCTGGCATAACCCTTGCACAACTCTGGCACATCACTGGCACAACCCTGGCACAACTCTGGCACACTTCTGGCAGAACTCTGGCACAACAATGGCACAACTCTGGCACAACTCTGGCACAAGTCTGGCGCAACTGTGGCACAACTGTGGCAGAACTCTGGCACAACTCTGGCACAACTGTGTTACAACACAGGCACAACTCTAACACAACTCTGGCAAAACTCTGGCACAACTTTCGCTTAAATCTGCCACAACTCTGGCACAACTCTGGAAAAAAATAGGGAAAACTCTTGCACAAATCTGGAAATACTCCGTCACAAACCTGGCAAAACTCTGGCACAACTCTGGCACAACTCTGGCACAACTCTGGCACAACTTTGGCACAAAACCTGCACAACTCTGGCACAACTCTGGCACAATTCTGGTACAACTCTGGCACAACTCTGGCACAACTCTGGCACAACTCTGGCACAACTCTAGCACAACTCTGGCACAACTCTGGTATAACTCTTGCACAACTTTGGCACAACACTGGCACTACTGTGGCACAGCCCTGGCACAAATCTTGCAAAAGTCTGGCACAACTCTGGCAGAACTTTGGCACAACTCTGGCACAACTTTGGCACAAATCTGGCACAACTCTGGCATACCTCTGGCACAACTTTGGGACAACTCTGCCAGAACTCTGTCATACCTATGGCACAAATTAGGGGTAATTCTTGCAAAAATCTTACAAAACTCTGTAACAACACTGGCAAAACTCTGGCGCGACACTGGCACAACTCTGGCACAACTCTAGCACAACTCTGGCACAAATATGGCACAACTCTTTCACAACTCTGGAACGATTCTGGCACAATTCTGGCACAACTCCGGCAGAACTGTGGAAGAATTCTGGCAAAACTCTGGCACAACTCTGGTACAACTCTTGAACAACCATGGCGAAACTGTGCCACAACTCTGGCACAACTCTGGCACAACTCTGGCACAACTCTGGAACGACACTGGCACAACTCTGGCACACCTCTGGCACAAGTCTTGCACAACTTTGCCACAACTCTGGCACAACTCTGGGATAACTCTGGCAGAAACTCTGGCACACCTCGGGCACAACTCTGGCAAAACACTGGCACAATTCTGGCACAAATCTAACACAACGTTGGCAAAACTCTGGCACAACTCTGGCACAACTCCGGCACAATTCTGGCACAACACTAGCACAACTCTGGCATAACTCTGGCACAACTCTGGCACAACTCTGGAAGAATTCTTGGACAACTCTGGCACAACTCTGGTATAACTTTTGCACAACTATTGCACAATTCTGGAACAACACAGGAAAAACTCTGGCAAAACTCTGGCACACCTCTGGCACAACTCTGGCACAATGCTGGCAAAACTCTGGCACAACTTTGGCATAACTCTGCCACAAATCTGGCTCAACTCTGGAAAAAATTAGGGATAACTCTTGCAAAAATATTGCAAAACTCCGGTACAGCTTTGGCAAAACTTTGGCACAACTCTGGCACAACTCTGGTTCAGCTCTGGCACACCTCTGGCACAAATATGACAGAACGCTGGCACAACTCTGGCACAAATCTGGCACAACTCTGGCACAATTTGGCAAAACTCTGGCACAACTCTGGCACAACTCTGGCACAACTCTGGCACAACTCTGGCACAACTCTGGCACAACTCTGGCACAACCCTGGCACAACTATCGCACAACTCTGGCACATCTGTCGCACAACTCTGGCACAAATTTGGCACAACTGTGGCACAATTCTGGCACAACTCTAGCACAACTCTGGCACAACGCTGGCAAAACTCTGGCACAACTTTCGCTTAAATCTGCCACAACTCTGGCATAACTCTGGCACAACTTTCGCTTAAATCTGCCACAACTCTGGCATAACTCTGGCACAACTTTGGCATAACTCTGCCACAAATCTGGCTCAACTCTGGAAAAAATTAGGGATAACTCTTGCAAAAATATTGCAAAACTCCGGTACAGCTTTGGCAAAACTTTGGCACAACTCTGGCACAACTCTGGTTCAGCTCTGGCACACCTCTGGCACAAATATGACAGAACGCTGGCACAACTCTGGCACAAATCTGGCACAACTCTGGCACAATTTGGCAAAACTCTGGCACAACTCTGGCACAACTCTGGCACAACTCTGGCACATCTCTGGCACAACTCTGGCACAACTCTGGTATAACGCTTGCACAACTATTGCACAAATCTGGAACAACACTGGAAAACATCTGGCATAACTGTGGCACAACAATGGCACAACTTAGGCATAACTCTGGCACAACTCTGGCATAACTCTGGCACAACTCTGGCAAGACTCTGGCACAACTTAGGCATAATTCTGGCACAACTCTGGCAAAACTCTGACACAACTCTACCAGAACTCATGCACAATTCTGACACAACTATGGAACAACTCTGGTACAACTCTGGCACAACTCTGGCAGGACACTGGCACAAGACTGGGATAACTCTGGCACAACTTTGGCACAACTCTGGCACAACTCTGGCAAAACTCTGTCACAACTCTAGCACAACTCTGGCACAACTCTGGCAGAAATCTGGCACAACTCTGGCTTAACTCTGGCACAACTCTGACACAACTCTGGCACAGCTCTGGCAAAACTCTAGATTAACTCTGGCACAACTTCGGCACAACTCTAGCAAAACTCAGGCATAACTCTGTAACAACTCTTGCATAACTCTGCCACAACTCTGGCATAACCCTGGCACAACTCGGGCACAAGTCTGGAACAACTCTGTAACAACTCTAGCACAACTCTGGCACAACTCTGGCACAACTCTTGCAAAACTCTGAAACAACTCTGGCACAGCCCTTGCACAACTCTGGCACAACACTGGCCAAAAACTGGGATAACTCTGGCACAACTCTGGCACAACTCTCGCACTACTCAAGCACAACTCTTGCACAACGCTGCCACAACTCTGGTCAACTCTGGCACAAGTCTGGCACAATTCTGGCACCAGTCTGGCACAACTCTGGCCCAAAACTGGCACAACTCTAGCACACCTGTGGCACAACTCTGGCAGAACTCTGGTAAAACTCTGGCAAAACTCTGAACCACCTCTGGCAGAAAACCCTGGCACAACTCTGGCACAACACTAGCACAAAACTAGGATAACTCTTGCACAATTCTGGCACACTTCTAGCACAACTCTGGCACAATTCTGGCACCAGTGTGGCACAACTCTGGCACAACTCTGGAATGACTCTGGCACAACTCTGGTACAACTCTTGCAAAACTATGGCTCAACTCTGGAACAACTCTGCCACAACTCTGGCACAACTCTCGCACAACTCTGGCACAACTCTGGTACAACTCTGGGATAACTCTGGCACAACTCTGGCACATCTTAGGCATAACTCGGCCACTACCCTGGCAAAGCACTTGCACAACTCTGGCACAACTCTGGCACAACTCTGACACAACTCTGGCACAATTCTGGCCCAACTCTGGCACAACTCTGGCACAAATGTTGCACAACTCTGGCACAAATATGGCACATTTCTAGAGTTACTCTGGCACAACTCTGGCAACACTCTGGAAAAACTCTGGAACAACTCCGGCAAAACTCTGGCACAACACTGGCACAAAACTGGGATAACTCTGGCATAACTCTGGCACTACTCTGGCACAACACTGGCACAATTCTGGCATAACTCTGCTACAATTCTTGCACAACTATGGCACAAATCTGCAAAACCTCTGGCACAACCCTGGCACAACTGTGGCACAATTCTGGCACAACACTGGCACAACTCTGGCACAACTCTGGCACAACTCTGGAACATCACTAGCACAACTCTGGCACAACTCTGGCAAAACTCTGGCACGACTATTGCACAACTCTAGCTCAACTAAGGCGCAACTCTGGAACAACTCTAGCATACCTATGGCACAACTATGGCAAAACCCTGGCACAACTTTGGAACAACTATGGCACAACTCTGGCAAAACTCTGGCACAACTCTGGCACAACTCTGGCACAACTCTGGCACAACTCTTCGACAACTCTAGCACAACTCTGGCAGAACTCTGGCACAACTCTGGAAAAACTCTTGCACAACTCTGGCACAATTCTGGCACAACTCTGGCACAACTCTGGCACAACTGTGGCACAAATCTGGCACAACTCTGGCACAACTCTGGCACAACTCTGTCACAACTCTGGCACAACTGTGGCACAAATCTGGCACAACTCTGGAAAAACACTGGCACAGGTCTGGCACAACTCTGGCTCTACTCTGGCACAACTCTGGAAAAACTCCGTCACAACACTGGCAAAACTCTGGCACAACTCTGGAACATCTCTGGCACAACTCTGGCAAAACTCTGGCACAAATATGGCACAACTCTGGCACAACTCTCGCAAAACTCTGGCAGAAATCTGGCACAAGTCTGGCACAACTCTGGCACAACTCTGGCACAACTCTGGCACAACTCTGGCACAACTCTGGTATAATGCTTGCACAACTATGGCACAACTCAACTCTGGTACAACACTGTCACAACTCTGGCACATCTCTGGCACAACTCTGGGGAAACTCTGGCAAAACTCTGGCACAAGTCTGGCACCACTCTGGGCAGACTCTGGCACAACTTTTGCAAATCTCTGGAACAACTATGAAATATCTCTGGCAAAACTCTGGCACAGCTCTGGCACAACTTTGGGAATACCCTGGAAGAAGTCTGGCACAACTACGGCAGAATTCTGGCGGAACACTGGCAAAAGACTGGGACAACTCTGGCACAACTCTTGCACAGCTCTGGCAGAACTATAGGACAACTGTGGCACAACTCTTGCACAACTCTGGCACAACTCTGGAAACAATCTGGTACAACTCTGGCATAACTCTGGCACGACTTTGGCACAACACTGGCACAACTCTGGCACAAATCCGGCACACCTCTGGCACAACTCTGGCACGACACTGGCACAACTCGGCCACAACTCTGGCACAACTATGGCAGAACTCTGGCACAACTCTTGCACAATGTAGGCATAACTCTGGCACAACTCCGGCAGAATTCTGGCACAACTCTGACACAACTCTGGCACAACTCTGGTACAAATCTTGCACAACTTTGGCACAACTCTTGCACAACTCTGGAACAACTCTGGTACAAATCTTGCACAACTTTGGCACAACTCTGGAAAAACTTTGGCACAAATCTTGGACAAATTTGGCACAACTCTGGCACAGCACTGGCAAAACTCTGGCCCAGAGAGTTATGGTTAATCACCCTAAATTCATACACTCGAAAATTGGTGTATCAAAAAGTGTTTTATTGTGTGCAAGAAATTTTCAGAAATCATTAACATCAATTCATGTCACTTGAGTCAAGACATACATTCCTTATATGAGGTGTTTCTTATCATTGATTATATGTACTATGTACTAGTTTTTATTACAAGTCCATGTTCACTAATATGTTCACTTCCCAATACACTTGTCAATACACAGATTTAGGGGTGAGGTGATTGGTCATATATGGGCCCAGATCTGGCACAACTCTGGCACGACTTCAGCACGACAATTTCACAACTCTGCCACAACTCTGGCACAACTCTGGCATAGCTCTGGCACAATTCTGACACAACTTTGGCACAAATCTGGCACAACTCTTGCATGGTGTATGCATAACTCCGGCAAAACTCTGGCAAAACCCTGGCACAACCCTGGCACACCTCTGGCACAACTCTGGCACGGCTCTGGCACAACTCTGGCACAACTCTGGCACAACTCTGGCACAACTCTGGCACAACCCTTGCACAAATTTGGCACAACTCTGGCACAGCTCTTGCACAACTCTGACACAACTCTGGCACAACTCTGGAATAACTCTGGCACAACTTTGGCACAACTCTGGCACAACTCTGGTACAACTCTGGCACAACTCTGAAAAAACTCTGGCAAAACTCTGACACAACTCTGGCACAACTCTGGTACAACACTGTCAAAACTCTGGCACAACTCTAGCACAACTCTGGCACAACTCTGGCCCAGCTCTGGCACAAGTCTGGCACAAGGCTGGCACAAGTCTGGCGAAACACTGGCACAACTCTGGCACAACTCTGGCACAACTCTGGCACAACTCTGGCACAACTCTGGCACAACTCTCGCACAACTCTGGCACAACTCTGGCACAACTCTGGCATAACTCTGGCACAACTCTGGCACAACCCTGGCACAACTCTGGCACAACTTTGGCACAACTCTGGCACAACTCTGGCACAACTCTCGAACAACTCTGGCACAACTCTTGCACAACTCTGGCATAACTCTGGCACAACTCTGGCACAACTCTGGCCCAGCTCTGGCACAACTCTGGCACAAGGCTGGCACAAGTCTGGCGAAACACTGGCACAACTCTGGCACAACTCTGGCACAACTCTCGAACAACTCTGGCACAACTCTTGCACAACTCTGGCATAACTCTGGCACAACTCTGGCACAACTCTGGCCCAGCTCTGGCACAACTCTGGCACAAGGCTGGCACAAGTCTGGCGAAACACTGGCACAACTCTGGCACAACTCTGGCACAACTCTCGAACAACTCTGGCACAACTCTTGCACAACTCTGGCACAACTCTGGCACAACTCTTGCACCACTCTGGCAAAACTCTGGCATATCCCTGGCACAACTCTGGCACAACTTTGGCACAACTCTGGAAAAACTCTGGCATAACTCTGGCACAACTCTGGCACAACTCTGGCACAACTCTGGCACAACTCTGGCACAACTCTGGCAGATCTCTGGCACAACTCGGCACAACTCTGGCACAACTCTGGCACAACTCTGGCACAACTCTGACAAAACCTTGGCACATCTCTGGCACAACTTAGGCATAACTCTTGCACAACTCTGGAAACACTCTGGCACCACTCTGGCACAACTTTGGCACAACTCTGGCAAAATTCTGGCACAAATCAGGTACAACTCTGGCACAACTTTGGCACAACTCTCGCACAACTCTAGCACAACTCTGGCAAAACTCTGGCACAACTCTGGCACAACTCTGGCACGAATCTGGCACAATTCTGGCACAGCTCAAGTACAAATCTTGCACAACTATGGCAAAACTCTGGAAAAACTCTGGCACAACTCTTGCACAACTCTGGCACAACTCTGGCACAACACTGGCACAATTCTCGCATAACTCAGGCACAACTCTGTCACGACTCTGCCACGACACTGGCACAACACTGCCAAAACACTGGCACAACTCTGGTATAACTCTGGCACAACTCTGGCACGACGTAGGCATAACTCTGGCAAAACTGTGGCAAAACCCTGGCGCAACTCTGGCAAAACTCTGGTACAGCGCTGGCACAACTCTGGCACAACTCTAGAACAACTCTGGCACAACTCTGGAACAACTCTGGCACAACTCTGGCACAACTCTGGAACAACTCTGGCACAACTCTGGCACAACTCTGGCACAACACTGGCAAATCTCTAGAACACCGCTGGCACAACTCAGGCACAACTCCGGAACAACTCTTGCACAAACTCTTGCAAAACTCTGGAATAACCCTGGCAAAACTCTGGCACAACTTTGGCACAACTCTGCAACAACTCTGGCACACCTCTGACACAACTCTGGCACAACTCTGGCACAACACTGGAACAACTCTTGCACAACTCTGGCACACCTCTTGCACACCTCTCGCATGACTCTGGCACAACTCTGGCACAAATCTGGCACAACTCTGGCTCAACTCTGGCACAATTCTGGGACAACTCTGGCACAACTCGGGCACAACTCTGGCACAACTCTGGCACAACTTTGGGACAACTCTGGCCCAGCTCTGGCACAAGTCTGGCACAAGGCTGGCACAAGTCTGGCGCAACACTGGCACAACTCTGGCACAACTCTGGCACAACTCTGGCACAACTCTGGCACAACTTTGGCACAATTCTCGAAAAACTCTGGCACAACTCTTGCACAACTCTAGCATAACTCTGGCACATCTTAGGCATAACTCTTGCACAACTCTGGACAAACTCTGGCACAACTCTGGCACAACTTTGGCACAACTCTGGACAAATCAGGTACAACTCTGGCACAACTCTTGCACAACTCTGGCAAAACTCTGGCATATCCCTGGCACAACTCTGCCACAACTTTGGCACAACTCTGGAACAACTCTATCATAACTCCGGCACAACTCTGACACAACTCTGGCACAACTCTGGCACAACACTGGATCAACTCTGGCACAACTCTGGCACAACTCTGGCACAACTGTGGCACAACTCTGGCACAACTCTGGCACAACTCTGACACAACCTTGGCACATCTCTGGCACAACTTAGGCCTTACTCTTGCACAACTCTGGAAAAACTCTGGCACCACTCTGGCACAACTTTGGCACAACTCTGGCACAACTCTGGCACGACTTTGGCACGACATTGGCACAACACTGCCACAACACTGGCACAACTCTGGTATATCTCTGGCACAAATCTGGCACAACAGTGGCACAACTCTGGCACAGCTCTGGCACGACGTAGGCATAACTCTGGCAAAACTGTGGCAAACACCTGGCACAACTCCGGCACAACTCTGGCACAACTCTGGTAACGCGCTGGAACAACTCTGGCACAACTCTGGCACAACTCTGGAACAACTCTGGCACAACTCTGGCACAACTCTGGCACAACTCTGGCACAACTCTGGCACAACTCTGGCACAACTCTGGTATATCTCTGGCACAAATCTGGCACAACAGTGGCACAACTCTGGCACAGCTCTGGCACGACGTAGGCATAACTCTGGCAAAACTGTGGCAAACACCTGGCACAACTCCGGCACAACTCTGGCACAACTCTGGTAACGCGCTGGAACAACTCTGGCACAACTCTGGCACAAGTCTGGAACAACTCTGGCACAACTCTGGCACCACTCTGGCACAACTCTTGCATAACGCTGGCACAACTCTGGCACAACTCTGGCAAAACTCTGGCACAACTCTGGCACAAATCTGGCACAACGCTTGTACAACTCTGGCACAACTCTGGCACAACTCTGGCACAACTCTTGCACAACTCTGATACAACTCTGGCACAACTCTGGAACAACTCTGGCACAACTCTGGCACAACTTTGGCACATCTCTTGAACAACTCTGATACAACTCTGGCAAACCTCTGGCACAACTATAACACAACTCTGGTACAACTCTGGCACAACTCTGGCATAGCTCTGGCAAACCTCTGGCGCAACTCTAGCACAACTCTTGCATAACTCTGGCATAACTCTGGCACAACCCTGGCACAACTCTGGCACCAATCTGTCCCATCTCTGGCACAACTTTGCCACAACTCTTGCACAACTTTGGCACAACTCTAGGACAACTCTGGCACAACTCTGGCACAAGTTTGGCACAACTCTGGCACAACTCTGGCACAACTCTGGCACAAATCTGGCACAACACTGGCACAACTCTGGGACTATCTGGCACAAATGTGGCACAACTCTGGAAAAATTAAAGAACAACTCTGGCACAACTCTGGAACAACTCTTGCACAACTTTGGAAAAATTCCGGCATAACCCTTGCACAATTCTGGCACAACTCTGGCGTAACTCTGGCACAACTCTGGCACAACTCTGACACAAGTCTGGCACAACACTGGCACAACTCTGGCACAACTCTGGCACAACTCTTGCACAATTCTGGCACAACTCTGGAACAATTCTGGCACAACTCTGGTACAACTCTGGCTCAACTGTGGCACTACTCTTGCACAACTAAAGCACAATTCTGGCACAACTCTGGCACAACTCTGGCACAATTCTGGCACACAACTCTGGTACAAATCTTGCACAATTATGGCAGAACTCTGGAAAAACTCTGGCACAGCTCTGGCACAAATCTGGTTCAAGTCTTGCACAACTCTGGCACAGCATTGGCACAACTATGGCACAACTTTTGCAAAACTCTAGAACAACTCTGGCACAACTCTGGCACAATTCGGAACAACTCTGGCACAACTCTAGCACAACACTGGCACAACTCTGGAACAACTCTGGCACAACTTTGGCACAACTCTGGCACAACTCTGGCACAACTCTGGCACAACTCTGGCACAACTCTGACACAACGCTGGCAGAACTGTGGCACAACTCTGGTATAACTCTTGCACAACTTTGGCACAACTTAGGAATTACTATTGCAGAACTCTGGGAAAACTCTGGCACAACTCAGGCACAACTTTGGCACAACCCTGGCACATTTCTGGCACAAATCAGGTACAACTCTGGCACAATTTTTGCAAAACTCTGGCACAACTATAGCACAACTCTGGCACAACTCTGGCACAACTCTGCTTCAACTCTGGCACAACATTGGCAAAACTATGACATAACTCTCGCACAACTATGGCACAACCCTGGCACAACTCTGGCACAACTCTGGCACAGCTCTGGCACGACTCTGGCATGACACTGGCACAACTCTGCCACAACACGGGCACAACTCTGGCATTACTCTGGCACAACTCTGCCACAACTCTGCCACAACGTAGGCATAACTCTGGCACAATTCTTCCACAACGTAGGCACAACTCTGGCACAACTCTGGCACAACTCTGGCACAACTCTGGCACACCTCTGGCACAACTCTGGCACAACTCTGGCACAACTCTTGGACAACTCAGGCACAACTCCGGCACAACTCTGCTACAACTCTGGCACAACGCTGGCTTAATTCTTGGACAACTCTGGCAAAACTCTGGCACATCTTTGGCACAACTCTGGTACAACTCTTGCACAACTATGGCACAACTCTGGAACAACTTTGGCACAACTCTGGCACAACTCTGGCACAACTCTGGTACAACACTGGCACAACTCTGACACAAACTCTGGCACAACTCTCGCACAACTATGGCACAACTCTGGCACAACTCTGGCATAACTCTAGCACAACTCTAGCACAACTCTGGCACAACTCTGGCACAACACTGGCACAACTCTGACACAAACTCTGGCACAACTCTTGCAGAACTCTGGCGCAACTCCGGCACAACTCTGGCACAACTCACGCACAACTCTGACACAACTCTGGCACAACTTTGGCACAACTCTGGCACAGCTCTCGCACAACTCTGGTACAACTCTTGCACAACTATGGCACAACTCTGGAAAAACTCTGGCACAACTATGGCACATCTCTGGCACAACTTTTTGCAAAACTCTAGAACAACTCTGGCACAACTCTGGCACAACTCTGGCACAACTCTAGAACAACTCCTGAACAACTCTGGCTTAACTCTGGCATAACCCTGGCACAACTTTGGCACAACTCTGGCACAACTCTGGCACAACTCTGGCACAAATCTGGCACAACTCTGACACAACTCTGGCACAACTCTGGCACAATTTCGGCACAACTCTGGAACAACTCTGGGACAATTCTAGCACAACTCTGGCACAACTCTGGCACAACTCTGGCACTAGACTGGCACAAATCTGGTACAACTCTGGCACAACTCTGGCACAACTCTGGAACAACTCTTGAACATTCCATAGAGCCATGGAGTGACGCGACAGACGCGGGGGAGTTGTACGTGAAGAGACGCGTGAAAAAACGAGACAGTCAGAATCAGTCACAGGACACTGAGGTGTTCCTGGTGGTAGCGAGGGATCGAGCAGCGAGCTCGCTCTTGCTCGCTACCCCTAGGGTTGGTGGGATCGAGCCACCACCTGTCAGCTGGAAACTAAGAAGTCCCCAATAATTTATCAGCAAGCAATCCCTGCAGAAACTGGGCTTGGATGATCACCCGCCTTTGTCTATGCCTAGCATGCAAGGATGGTGCATCTTGCACAATGGTTGAGCGAGTTGCCCCGGTGTGGGACATGTCGTCCTGAGCGCACAGCACACAGCGTGGTCTCTCTCTCTCTCTCTCTCTCTCTCTCTCTCTCTCTCTCTCTCTCTCTCTCTCTCAATCACCTGTATCAGTGATGTGAGTGTGCAGCGAGGCCAGAGGTCAGCACACAACACTGACACATAAACCAACATAGGTAACATACAAAACATTGGTGTCTCTCCCTATCATTCCGTAGCTACCACACATGGAGCTGTCTAAGGGCATGCATCCACTCTGAGCTTCAATGTTACCTTCTACGAACGTCGGCCGCTCAAGACTTCCTCGACATACAAC
>SZWC01011844.1:46043-56710 GCA_023375785.1 Penium margaritaceum
GTACAACGAGCAACGGAGCACGCTGCCTCTGCTGGACGCTCAGCAGGTGTGGCAGGAGAGCGGGACAATGCACGACGATGCGACTCATCCACCCACTCTGTGCTGTCAGACTCATCCTCACCAGGCGACGCAGCCCCCCCACAAGTACAACCACGTGCCACAAACACAGATGGACAGTCAGTCTGTGGACCACTCGGCTGTGACAGCACACTCGCACCTCCCTGTGAGCGAATTGCCAGCAGTCGACGTAGCTCCGCGATGGTCTGGTCCCTCGGGTCCAGCGTGGTACTCCCCCCGGATGGCGGAGGATCTGCCGCCGGTGCTACCCCCGAGGTCGCTGCGGCACGGGCTGCTGCTCAAGTGCGGATCCGCTCCTCGTGGGCTGCCTGAAGACCGCGGGTGATCCTCGCCCAGTCTAGCTCCTGCTGACACTCAGTGTAGCGATGAGGTCCGCCGCAGTTGTGGCAGCGGACCGCCCGTCCGGTGCCACCGGAAGGCTGCTGCGGTCCCCTCTTTTTTTTCCCCTTCTTCCCCTTCACGGCTGCTGTAGTGGCTGTCAGAGTAGCAGGGGAGGAAGCGGGAGAGGAAGAGGTGGAGCTGGTGGGGGTGAAGGTGGACGACGGTGTGGATGGCGTAGAGGACGTCGCTCCCACTGCTGCTGCGGCCATGGCGCCCTGCCGATGCGCGCGGGCTGCCTCGTCAGCTGTCTCGACCTGGATGAAGTACCGCTTCGCCCGGGGCAACAGCTGCAGGGTGTCGGACATGGACGCGAGGACGTCCTGGTCGAGGCGGGAGAAGGTGTCAGTGAGCTCGGGGCGCACTCCCAGCATGATGGTGTCCAGCGCCCAGAGCTGAGAGCCGCCTCCGGTGCTCTGACGAGTGTACAGGCGCATGGCCCGACGCCAATAATCAGCTGCTGACTCCGAGGATCCCTGATGAAGGGAGTGGAACTTGCGAAGGCGCGCTGACCGGGTAGCGTGAGTCTCTGCTGCAAAAAGGGTCAGTGCCAGCTCCCAGCCGCGGCGCGGGTCTGCGCCTGCTCCTGTCCCAGGCGCGCCCAGGAAGGGGCGGAAGTCGACCACTGTCTCCTATGGAACTGCATACAGCAGTCCACGCATGGCACGCGCTGCCGTCTGGGACTGGAGCGGATCAGCCGTCTGGTACTGGCTGTGGTAGTAGGGCCAGACTCCCTCTGAGTCTGCCCATACCTGAAACAGCACCTCCCAACAGTCAAACCCCGCCTTGCTGTCGTAGCGAGGCGGGGAAGTCTCGAAGTCCTTGGGTCGTCGCTCCGTGGGGAGCTGGACCTCTGGTGGTGCTAGGAGCGGGCGTGGGAAGGGCAAAAAGGCATCAACGCTACTCCTCCAGCGGCACCCGAGACCTGACGCGGGTCGGTCTGCTGGTGCTGCTGCTGCTGCTGCTACTGCTGTCCCCTCGGACTGGGCGCCGGTGTCTCAATGCGCAGGCTCCTCATCTGCTCCATCAGCCGGCGAAGCGCGTCCTCCCCAGTGGGCGGTGGCGCCTGATCCCACTCTTCGACCATGGACTCTCGTCTCTGCGCAGGGGCGGCAGTGGGGCCAGCAGACTCCTGGGCCGATGGGGTTGCCTCTCTCTCTCTCCTGGGCTGATGTCCCGGTGTCCCAGACAGAGAGACCAAGGCATCGCGGATCTGTCGCAGCGTAGCTGACTGCTCATCCTGGCGCTGGCAGAGTGACGACTGCTCCACCAGCAGGAAGTCAATCGCCTTTGAGCGTGGGCTGCGGCCCCCGCTCGTGACGGTGTCCTCCAGCTCCTTGCCCTTGGAGCTGCTCGGCTCCATGCTGAGGCGGTGCGAAATTTGTCCGAATGCAGAACCGTCAGCGTTTCTCGCCGATTTAGGACGGTGGCAAAAGTCCACCTTCTGACCAAAAAATCGGCTAAGTGCTGAAAATTTAAAAATTTAAATTTTCACCACTAAAAATTGAAGGTTGTCCAAATGAAGCGAAATTTGGACCACAAAGGCGTCTGAGGATGCTGAAGACAATGGTGAATTTTTCGTCTTCAAAAAGTGGGGAAAAAGGCCAAAACGATCTGATTTTGTGCTCAGGCCGAAAAAATGAAAAATTCAAATCAGTGATGCGGAACGGTGAATGCTGGAGGCTACAGAGCTCCAAATGAGGCGAGGAAGGGCGCGATGGAAAGCTTGAGATCTAAGCTTTCCAACGAGCCATAGCGCGCAACCTTTGGTGGCTATTTGAGTCCGGCACAGGCGGGTGAAGAGAGGATGGCGGCTGACGCGATTTGCGTCTGCGGCTCCTCCACGTCCGTGCGGCTTCCAGGAAGCTGCACGGCTGGAGTCAGCACCTACAAAAGGTACTGGTGCCTCTGATGCCTGAGTGGCCACTGCCGCCGCTGCTGCTGTTGCTCGCTGATGGTGCTGTTGCTCGCCCGGTTTGCGGCTCCAAGTCGCCACACGGGCGGCCTCGGACCGGCTGCTGCTGCGCGCAAGGGCTCCAACGGCCTCAAGCCGTTGTGGCACGCTGCAGCTGTAGCACGAACCTGCCGTTGCGGTTTCTGATGCATCAGGATGATGGCATATGCGTCGCTGCGTGCTCTTGTCGCTTCAAGCGACTCAGGGTGGTGATGGGTCCAACCAGGACCTGCTGCTGCTGCTGTGGGCTGCTGCCACTGCTGCTGCTCACTGCTGCTGCAGCTGCTGCGTCTCTGCTGCGCAGCACGACGAGCACTGGCTCGCCTGCTCTGATACCATGAGAAGATTCCAGGAAGCTTCCTAGCCTTTCTGCTTGCTAGCCTGACAGCACGGGTCTGGCTGGTTGACACACAGGTCATGCAAGGGACAACAAGGGTAGGGAGAGACACGTGCACTTGTATCTCAAGCTTCAACTGAAGTAAATGCAGAGAGGAATAACAAATGACAGGTCCACAGCATAAATAGCCGCCGTGGCTCACGGCGGGTGGCGCACACGGCGGTGCCTGTCAAACCTGAACCGGCCCAAAACCACTGTTTTGGCTATAATTCTGCGCACAAGCGTCCAAACAGAGCGCCGTCTGATCCTACGGATGCACGACGAAAAGACAGACACAACGACTGGTCACACGCCTACATCCGGGAACAGCCGGAGAGTGTAAGAAAACAAACATGTAAATCAGCCTGGCAGGGCTGTCCACCGAGAAAATCCTGAAGACCTCCAAACGTAGTCCGTGGGCTGTGGGAGCCCTCTGGTACACTGGGTAGGCTGCCAGGCTGCCTCCAGCGGGTGGAGCATCACCTCAGGGAACTCTGTCTCCAGCTGGGTCCGCCTCAAGGATCTGCACGAGCATGGACACGGCCGAGTGGTCACAACCAACTGTACAACTGTGTATGACTGACAACATCACAACACATGGGTGGGGACAAAGATGAAAAGAAGGCTCAACTTGGAAGGCTTCAATGGTGAGAGGAGAGTTTTTTTCCAAATATTGAAGACCATATGATTCGGGAGAATACTCATGTCCAGGTGAGAAGATGCCTAGAAGCTTCTAGCTCATCTGTCGCTGACGTTGCAACTCTGTGCAGTCTTCTTACGCACTAGCATGTGAAGCAAGTGCGAGAAGAACAAGGGTTTGGGTGAGGGGAAACGTGGAGAGGCTCATAAGCTTCAATAGTTTAAGTTAGCAAAGAGATTTGATAACAGACAAGCTCGCTACATAAATACCCGCCGTAGCGCACAATGTGTGATGCACGCGGCAATGTCAGTTTTTCCCCAAACCACTATCTTGGCCTTCAGTCTATTCACTGCCATTCGAATGCATAATTGTCTGAGCCTACGGATGCTAAGTCTCGAGCCGGTCGCAACGACTACACACATGCATGGGTGTGACGATGACTAGTGAACACACAAAGCAGAGACATGCAAATCGGGCCTAAGAACAGCCCACCGAAAAAGCTCAAGAGGTTGTAGAAAAAGTGTTGAAGCAACGATCAAGCACTTGGGACGCCATAACAGTTGTTCTACAAATACTAATAGCCGGATGACCACACAACGACGCTCAGCCACCAGCTGGCTCCACATTAGGGATCAGTAGGAGCGTGACTAAAATCAACTGTTGCTGCACCAAATCATGCACAAAGTGATGCTCAATGACAATGTGCTTTGTGCATACATAAAACACATCACGGATCTATGCAATTTGAGAAAACTCTTATTATTACATCATACAACAATGGAAGGTACAGACTATTGCAACTAAAAAATCACACGTCGAAGCAAAACCGCCTGAGCAACCCTAGCTTCCGATGCAACGGACTTAGTCTCCGACGAGCTACGCGCAATGCACCTATGCTTTCCACTGCATTATGACATAGTATTTCCATTATGCATGACAACATAGCCTGTACAATTGTGCCCATCAGGGCTCGAGGCCCTATCACTATATGTGTAGCTGCCGACTACCACCGAAAGGTTATTTCGAGGTGTGGGGTAAAAACCACGTTGCGTACCACTCGTACTTTTGTATGAAGAACTCATGCCCAAATACACCTTCAGAACCGTGGAAGGAGGTTGAAGGCAAGAACGATGCGAGGTTGAGTGGTCTTTGTCAAGTGCATGAGGGAGCCAATGAGGCGGAGGCATATGTCGACGTCCATTGTCTCCCCCATAGGTGATGGATCATTCATCTTCAGAGCATCATACGCAATGGGTGTGAAGGGTGTGGAGAAAGTAGTAATTGCACCAAGGAGGTTGATTAATCACTTCCCCACCAACACGGGCGTCGCGTGCCTAGTGAAGTAGGAGCAACCGTTGTTAACGGCCACGCACGACGTCCATCCGAGGAACACAACTATAGGAACAAGGTCCTCATCTTGTGAGTAGTTTTAATGACCGCTTTATTCTCCTTCAGAACCTCCACCGAAGGAGACGCAATCAGGGGGTCGTCAATGAAAACTAGGATGACAGTGAAGTGTTCAGCTATCCGTTAGAGGTAGATAAACAAATCTGTTTCACAATGCACGTACTTGGTATGGGTTAGTTTGCTAGTAATCGCTTGGTTCCATCACTGGGATGATTGCTTGAGAGTGCATAAGGCCTTGCGCAAGCGCCAGATCGTGTCACCAAATTGTAGATAGGTGGCTGGACCATCTAGATCTCCTTCTCTAGAGCAGAGTGGAGGAACAGATTATTTACAATCATTTGGTTCAACTCATAATTGTGCAGAGTAACGATGCCGAATAGAGTGCAGGTTTTGCTCATACACGCAACGGGTACAAAGATGTTGGTGAAATTGACACCCTTGACCTGTGATAAGTCCTTGTAGCGGGCCTTAGAGCGGTCTTGTACGTGATCATGCTTCATCTTTTGCAAAAGACCAACTTGGCCTGTACGACCCTTCGCCCAGGCGGAAGGTCGAAAAGGATGGCTCTGAGCTCATCCCCATGGGTAGGATGCCATAACGATGCGTCCTTTATCAAGAATGCTTCCTTGTTGTGCCTAGATGAGGCGCTGTTGAGGGGGAGTCCAAGGTGGCCAGATCACACGCGCCCAATGTGGGTCTCACCATGAAAAATTCTGTTGCTAAATTGCAAGCGACTGAGAACTTGCAAGAGACCAGCTCGTGGCACACAGGGCACGATGGACCTGCACCATACTGTAGTCTATCAAGACACTAAGGCCAAGGGCCTTTGTGCAACCCTCAACACTACAATTAGAGAATCTTTTGTCGGCAAGTCAGGCGCTCGTTAAGCCCTAGAGACAAGTAGTCAAAAACACCAAGCGGGCTCACTGGAGAACCCCGAGGCCGAGGTTCTCACCTTGAGCTACAAAGGAGGCGGTGGGAACACATAAGAAATGGCTCACGAATCGCAGAGGAGGATGCAGACACAGGGAACTCATGGTCAGGCTAAGGGGAGGTAAAAGGCTCGCATGCAGGTGAAGAAAGAGGGACAAACAGGAAGACAGACGCAGGCACATGACCATGTATGCCAATGGAGAATGACATAGGTAGAGGACCAAGTGTGGCAGTGGGGACTAACACAGCGCATGACCATTGGGAGCTGACAAGGCCACTGGAACCATAGATAAGATGGCCGGATCGTCATCGGCCAGAGATCGGAGGAGGCCCAGACGGACCCATCCAAATGCTTAGAGTTTCCCATATGTCGGGAATCTATACGAGTAGGGACATGGTCGGCGGCCAGCAAAAAAAATTGTACAAGTCTCAACACGTGCGAGCCTAGAAAAAGAGGGCATGTCAAGATTGAACAATGGGATTACGAGCGGGGAGAAGCCAAGAAAATCACACATGCAATCTCGAAGTGAGACATTAGACCCCTACTGGTCCTCATTATATGAGACGTAGGCCAGGGAGCCCGAGGCGAGAGCAAGATAAAAGTTAACGTGATGGCCAAACCATAGCTGGTAGGATGTGACATGGTCCGACAGGGGGCGGTGTTGTAGGTGGCTCCAAACTCAAAACCTACGGGAGAAGCCCTCCAAGGCAAAGGACTCTGGAAGAGACCGCAATTAGACCATATGACACGAACCACATCCTCCAGGTGCAGTTGTAGCACTCAAACACATTTTTCTATTGAGGCCTAACAGGAGCAAAGAGCTAGTGAAAGACAAGAAATTGAATAATGAATGTGTCCATCTCCTCCAAGAACTCACCACCACAATCTGCTAAAAAAGTGTGGAGTGTATTTCGAGACGGACCGCTCAGCCATCACGAGCAAGAGCCCCATTGCTAGAAGAAGATATATCTTATGGCGGAGGCTATAGATCCACCGCATCCGGACGAGTGACAACATAACTCAAGAGAAGGATGTATTGACCCCCATCTGAGAGGGATTCGATGGGAAGAGGATGAAGAAGGTTTGAGTGGACCAGCTCCAGTGGGAGGTGGACCCAGGGTAAGTGAAGGGATGAATCTTACCCTGAGAGAAGTTGTTATCGGATGGCTTTTTTAAGGGGTCTGCATCAAGACAGCGAGCTGGGTGGGTCAAAATAAGCTGACATGGCAAAGTTGGTGGTGTTGCAAACTCTGGTTCTGAAGGGACAGAATAAGAGTGATGAACACACATGTAGTTGGGGACGAAGCAGAGGAGAAAAAAGGAACGTAGTGAGCAACACGGTACATGTCATCCACAATGGAGGCATACATTACTACTTCACGATTGTTGCTTGTAGTAACTATGGTAGAGTCAGGAGAGTGCTCATTGAAAAGACCTATTATGGTACATGCAAAACCTGAAACCAGGTTGAGCTAAAGAGCAGGAACAAAGAGCACTTCAAAAGATGTACAAGGGGCTAGACGGACCATCAAACCATTCAATTCCAACAATCTTGACAGGTAAGGTTTGACCAGATCTCGTGCTCATAGTGCAAACATACAGCATAAGATTGAGGAAAACAAAGTGACCGGGATGATTGGTCATGTAGTGGGTGGTAGTAGAGTGTATGATTCAGGTACCACCCGCCTCACAACCAATTCTCGACATTGAGCAACGTGCCACAGAGCACAACGCCTCTACTAAGTGCTCAGGAAAGGACTCCAAACTACAATGGAAAGCACAAATCTGAGATTCATCCATCCAAGAAGTGCCTTTAAGTTCTTCCTCATGAAATTATGAGAAAGCTCCCCATACTAGCCTCAACACCAGCAGTCGATACAATAATGCACATCGACTATGGACCACTTGGCTGTGAAAACACACTTACACCACCATAATGCGAAGCACCAACAACAGAAAAATCTCTATGATTGTAGAGATGTAGTGCTCTGTTGTCGTAGTCGCGACAAAAGCCACCTGTGAAGTGCTAGATGATGTCCGTTACATGTGCGCCACTTCAAGGCTAAGCATAATTCTGCTCTAGTCAAGGAATTGCTGGCACACTATGTAGCGATGAGCATCTTCACGGTGGTAGTCATGGGAAGCATCTGCTTTTGCCCCTTGCCGTGCTTATTCTTACCCTTGTTTTCCTATGTGGCCGTCGCACTGCCTCAAGTCTTGCTAGGCGAGGAAGAAGGAGAGGACAAGGCAGTGGTAGATGCAAGGGTAGAGGCAACTAGGGTCGGAGGTGTCGGAGGAGATGTAGTCATAACGGCAACAACCGGACTCTCTTGGTTTGCGCAGGGTGCCTCTCTTACCAATGGAACCTGAAGGAATTAGTGTTGAGCCCAAGGAAGAAGCTAAAGGACTCGGACATCCAAGAGAGTGCGATACGATCGAGTGCTCTAAGGTGCTTCCCGACACCAGTTTTGAGCTAGGTGTAGATACGCATGGCGTGCCTCTAGTAGTCATTTACAGGCGTAGAAGCTTCTTGATGGAGGGAGTGGAACTCACGAGGATGGCCCATCCTTGTCAAATGGATTTGTGCAACAAAAAGGGTCAAGGTGAGCTCCCATCCTTGTTGAGAAATTTCTCCTCTCCCACTTTTGACTAAGCTAAATAAGGGACAAAAGTCGACGATTGTCTCCAACGTAGAGTTGGCATCACATTGCTCTTGATGCTGTGTGAACCTGGTGATTGCCGGTAACTTAGAACCAGCTGTGGTAGTACGGCCAAGCGCCCTCTACAGCTGTCCAGACTTGGAACAAGACCTCCCAACAGCTAAAGCCTACGATCAGAGTGGGGAAGTTTCAAAGTCCTTTGGCCCCACTCCATGAAGAGGAAAACCGTAGGCTCCTTTAGAGATGGACACATGGGAAGACCGCCATGAAGAGGGACACCTCCAAAGGAGAGCCTTGCTTGCTGCCGCGAGGGGTTCTCACCACATGGTGGCACAAGCGAGACAGGCTACAATCCTAGGAATACCTGATAGAGCCGATCCTCAATCATGCCAATCTCACCTGCGAGCAAATTTGTCATTTTTTCCTCTCTATCCTCAGTTGCATAGAGCTCAGGTGGAGCTCCTTTCATACTAAGAAATGTGCAATGGATTGTTGGGCTGATGGTTTACTTACATCAGCTATCCCTGTCGTGTACGTGAAAGCTCTTGAGCTCCCTGGAGTAGATCGTAGAGATTCTAAGGTGCATCGGTTTGTGCCTGCTGTTGTTGACATATCTCTACCTGATGTCGGTGCATCTCGTCCTATGCACGACAAAGATCATCGATCGCCTACGATCGTGGGCTCATTGTCCTAGACAACCAGGATGTTGAGGGGTCCGTTGGCATTTTTCCCTTGTCATTGTTTGTTGCCATGTGCGTCGCTCAGTATGGGTCTGAGAATTAATGTGGTCGAAACGAAGAACCATCTGTGTTTCTCAAGGAGTTAAAATGCTGGCAAAACTGATAACTGGGGGCGGGTGGGCTTCACTGGGCCCTCTAGCGCACTGGTGTCCAATCATTGTATTGGGTGGGTGTGCTCCGGTTGAATCCTCATCTACTGGAGCCCACCGTGGTCAGCAGACAGGGCGGACACGGCCTGAGTGCATGAAGCCACTGCCGTGAGTTGACGTACGGAAGTGTCGATCTCAAACGTCCATATCCAAATTTTAGATGAAAATTGTGCTCTTTTCAGTTTTCAACCTTCACCGCGGTGTAGTGCCCGAGCTCTGATTCGCCGATCCATCAACTGGAATAGGCGGGTCGTCCCTGGTTCCTTGCTCTTTGTTGCTTTTGTTTTGGCGCTTTAGGCAGCGTTTGCGAATCTCGCAGATGGGCTCGTAGGGCCGCGTCCCGCCTCCGGAACTCCGATTCAAATGCCGTGTTCCCCATTTCTTTTTTTGTAGTGGGCGGCGTCGAACCTCCGCCCGATGGCTAGAAAAATGTATTCAGCGCTTAGATAGAAAAATGTATCTACGCGCGTGTGCCTTGAGCGTGGCCGCCAGTTTCGGCCGTCCACGACAAGCTGCAGCCGGCTGGATTATTCGTGCGGGGTTCGAGCCCGTGACCTGCAGGGTCACGGCTCAAATGATGAGCGGGTGCAGGTACGCTGCTCCTCGGCGGCACACAGCTTCGTCGCTGGAGGTGCGCTCCAAAGCAGCGGTTCGCTTCGCCAGGCGAACAGCGTTTGAAGTTCAGAAATACGATTCTTCAATCGCTGATCGTCGGTTGCATGTACGTTTCATCCACGCCACAGAATTCAACATCCTCAAATTTCCAAAAAATATGAGAACCCCACGATATATTTCGATACAACCGGCGTGTACCCAAGTTTTGTATAGATAAATCGTGGAATTCTGTCGTGGAGAGGGTAGGCGCCAATGTCCCCATGTCTCCACAATATACAAGCGTGAGACACCCTCGATAAATTTTACCCTTGCCAAACCAAAAATGCGTCAGAATTGGTCGGCCCGAATCTGCCACGTCATTGGCGCTCGATATAATATACAAAGAAAAAAGTTGGGGAACACGGCAAAAGTCACGAACAACGCATTGGTTCATTGTCCTACACCAGGAGGGACACTCGGCAAAGGGAGACGCCCATGCCGTAGTCTCGGGGTGAGTGGATTGGCTTCGTGCCACGCCTTGACGCTTCAGGGCCTCCTCGCACGCACCTCCGTCTGCGGAGATGGGGTGCTGTTGTCGTACATTGGTGGATTGGGAGTCTCTTCGCACTGTCCCATGTTTAGTGTGGCGTCCACAATTATGGCTGGCTGAAACTGTGTGCCTTCTGTTGGCGGGGACGGGTGCGGGGGGGGGGGGGGGGGGGGGGGGGGGGGGGGGGGGGGGTGGTGGGGGGGGTTT
>SZWC01011845.1:8383-28811 GCA_023375785.1 Penium margaritaceum
ACAACCAAACGTGCGGAGGTGACCCACCGCCGGCTTCCTCCCGCTCCACACCTCTTGTGGCGTCTTCCACGCCTTGCTCTCCTTGTCCTTCAGCGGCTTGGTCGGCATGAGATTCATGATGTACGCTGCTGTCCTTGCCGCCTCCGCCCAATACCGTTGTGTAAGGCCGGCGTCGCTCAACATGGATCGCACCATGTTAAGGATTGTGCGATTCGCTCTCTCTGCGACGCCATTCTGTTGTGGGGAGTGTGGAGTTGTTTTCTGCCACTCAATCCCCTTGCTCTTCATCCACCCAAGGCACCCCGCATATTCACCGCCATTGTCACTCCGGAACGCCTTCACCTTCAACTCTGTTTGCCGCTCCACATCAGCCACAAACTCCTGCATGCACGCAAGGACCTCACTCTTCCGCTTCATTGGGTAGAGGTAGAGTTTCCGGCTGTGGTCATCGATGAAGGTGAGGAAGTAGCGAGCTCCGCCGATGGAGCTCTCAAGCGGTCCACACACATCTGTGTGTACCACTGCCAGTTTTGCCGATGCACGCGTCCCCTTGGCGACAAACGGTTGCCGAGTTGATTTGCCAATGATGCATGGCTCACATACGGTCTCCTTGGTTTCATCAAGGCCGCTGATTTGGAGACCCCGCACCACTTCCCTCTTAGCCATCTCCTTCACTGTCGATGGAGAAATGTGGCAGAGTCGGCGGTGCCATAGGTCCAGGTCTCCTCCATCCTTCGTTGCAAGATTGGCGGCGTTGGACCCCACCCGGCTGCTGAGGATCTTCGCGCGTAGCAGGTACAAGTCGTCCTCCCTCTTGGCACGCGCAATCACCTCACCTTTGCCCTCTTTGCGGATGACGGCCTCCTTCTTTGTGAAGAGCACCTCAAGTCCTTTGTCGGTAAGGCGGCTGACGGAGAGCAGGTTTGCCCCAAAGTTAGGCATATGCAGCACATCGTAGATTGTGCTCATGACAGGTTTGCCATCCACAATTGACTCAATGCGGACGTTACCCTTACCGGCGGCCACCTCTGTTTTTCCATTGGCCACCGTCATGCGTCTCTCCGAGGCGCCGTAGGTGACAAATGCCGCCCTATTGCATTGCGTGTGGCGGCCTGATCCGGAGTCGATGACGGCAACTCCCGGATCCTTCAAGTTGGTGGAGTTGTACGCCATAAGGGCGTGCTCATCTTTCTTCCCGCCCCGCTGCGACCGATCTGTTTTCTTCTTGGGACAGTTGGGCACGTAGTGGCCCTCCTTGCCACAGTTGAAGCACTCCCCCTTCTTGTCACCCTTCTTAGTGCCCTGTTTGGCACCCTTCCACTTGTCGCCTCGGCCTTCACTTTGAGGATGAACCGTGTAAGTTGAACTTGATGCCGCTGCACTCTCTCGACCGCCACGTCGCATCCACTCATTGCGTACATACTCAGCAACCTTGGGGTACTTCAGCTCGTCGGAAGGCCAGCCACCAAGGACTGTGATCATGGGACTCCAACTGTCCGGCAAGGCCAGAAGGAGGATCATAGCTTGCAACTGAGAGTCGACCTCCCAACCAGTGGCCACGCACTCCGCTGCGAGCGACTCAATCTGCTGCATGATCTCCATGATGTTGTCGCCTTCGTTGGCTCGGAGGGTGACGAGCCGTTTGAAGATGAAGAGCTGGTTGGCAAGATTGCTTGACTGGTAGATGGAGCAGAGTTTTGACCATGCGTCCGCGGCCAGGGTGCATCCTTGGATGTGCCCAAGTTGTGGTGGGCATAACGCGGACACAAGGAGCGCCAACGCCTTTTTGTTGCGCTTCTTGTATGCCTCCTTTACCTCAGCCGTTGCAGTCTCCGGCGGAGCAGTCTCATCACCTTTTACAAGCTCAAGCAGTCCCTTGTCGTCGAGGAAGACCTCAAACTGCCACCTCCACAAGGCGAAGCCTGTCCCATCAAACTTAAGGACAGCGCGGCTGCTCTCTTGCTCGCTGGTTGCCATGTCTTGCTGTTGGAAGCGTGAAATCAAGCTGGCTTTGAACCCCTTAGAGGCGTGGGCCCATAACCCTTTGTTGGCCTGAGGGTGAGTGTGCACCCTGGAGGGTCCCTAGCAATGGCTGGTTCACACCACCAACTGTTTTTGGAGAGACTGAAACTGTGGAGGCAACTGGTTCCAAGGATGGAAAAATCTGGTCAGAGAGTGAGGCAATAGTTTTGGCCTCAATTGGATGGGAATTAACACTTGATCAAGGCTCACAAGCAGTGGCATTTTATAGCCACTGATCTAAGTTTTCCAGAACACCAAAGCATGCCAGATTTGGAGCTTCCTAGTAGATTCTATGGCTTCTAGAGTGCTCCTTGGTAGGCTGTCCTTTTCCCACCTAGGAAGGCATCCCTTCCCTCCTCTAGAAGCTTCTGCCCCTTCCTAGATTCCTCAGCTTGCTTCTAGTAGGAGGGAAGGTGTCCAGAAGACCAAGACACCTCTAGATGTCTTGTAGGACAAGTCACCCCTTCTAGAAGGTGTGCCACCTTCCTGGACCCTCACCTAGCCTTCTAGAAACTTAAAGAGGAACTCTAGAGGTTGAGCTAGCTTCATGGCATCTATTTTCCACCTCCCTTGAGGCAGGGCAGAATTTCATCTTGTGGGACTTGAACCCGGGCCCCTGCCTCTAGAGGTGGACACCATTAACCACTAAGCCACTAAGGCTTGTCTTTTTGGTGTTCCTTTTTGGAGTCACTCCTGCCATGGTGAGGAGCATAATTCCAACAGTGGTATGGCCTTCGCAGCAGAGTTTACAGCTGCTACCCGTGAACTCTTCAGTTGCTTTTATGGTACTCATTGCAGCATTCACAGCTGATGCACACACCCGCATCGGCCGAGAAACGGCCATCACAGCAGCAACTCCAAAATGGTTACGACAACAGTAGCGGCATTCTCTGCTACTGTACACGCCGGTATCGTCTGTTCTAAACCCATCGTATCGGCATTCCTCATAGCTACCCCCTCATCTGTTGTTGCGGTAATAGCAACGCTGTTCACTACTGCTACTCGAGTTCACATCGGCCCTTCTCTGGCCACAGCATCACCATCACTGCTACTGTTAACACAATAGTAGCGGCATTCTCCACTGATGTATATACCCAAATCAGCTTTGGTATGGCCACAGCAACATCATTTCTTGTAGCTGCTTGCTCAGCCGTTGGTACGGCATCAGCAACGGTGTTGACCACTGCTTGGCCGTTCTCCGGCCATAGCAGCAGCATCTCTGCCATGCTTACGGCAACAACAGTAGCATTATCTGCTGCTCTACACGCCTCCAGTGGCCATGCTATGGCGAATGCAGCAGCATTTCTCAGAGCTGCCTGCTCCGCCGCTGGTGCGGCAATAGTAGTGGCGTTTACCACTGTCGTCCGAGTCCGCATCAGCCGTGCTCCGGCCGTAGCAGCAGCATCTCCGCCGCTACCAGCGCATATCTCATCCGTAGTTGCGGCAACCACAGCAGCGTCCTCTGTTTTAGTCCATGCACACGTCACCCGTGGTCACAACGATAGCAGCTGCAGGCGCCACCGCTGCTCGTGCATGTGCTAGCAGTGGTTACATCCATTGTAGTAGCAGCAGCAGCAGGAGCAGCATCAAAAGCACACTCCGCCACCTCTTTGCTGTGCTGATTCCTTGCAAGGCAGCCAGGTACTGAGCGCACTGGTGTCTCTTCTGGAAGCCGAACTCACTCCGACCTCACCCACAGTCGCACGGGAGTGTGACTATCTGACGAGGGGAGGGCAGAGCTGAGGCGTGGTTGCGAGTTTGCCGCAACAGTCCCGGTTATCATAGCGACCAACCTCTTCAATCTCCGGTAATCCCATCTATTGTCCATAGGACTCTTTAGCAGTGCCAACAAGCCGTATCTCAAGGAGCAGCACCAGCACCTACAACAGTAGCACCTAGAGCCTCTGCTCCTTGCCGTACAGCTTCTCCAACTACATCTGTAGTAGAGTCAGCTGTATCTCCTTCACCTGAAATCCTAACTTTCCTGCAGGCTGCTCTTGTTTCCAGTGCTGCTGTTGCTTCCACTCTTGTTGCCGCAACACGTGCTGCATGCGCACCTGCCAGCATTGGTGTTGGCAGAGTAGTTGAGACCTATGCTAAAACATCAGTTGACCAGGGCTCTCTAGGAGTAGCTGCAGTTAACATCATTACTCAAATTTCAATCGTAGCATACGTAGTAGCATCAGCAGTAGTACCGGCTGCAACAATACCTTCTAGTTCTGTGATCTCCATCCACGCCTCCATTGCACAAGCTTCGTCGTTGCCTTCCTCATCATCATCAACGACTTGTCATGTTCATCCGTTTGTCTTGATTGTTGCTGCCATCTGCACCCTCACAGCCGCCGCGCGGGGTGGCCTGCCACATCAACTCCACATCTGCCATGGTCGCAGTTGTGGAATCCTTAGTAGCAGCTTCTCTCCCTCCTCTGTTCTCACCGTGCTGTCAGGCCTGATGAGCTGGGCTTCCTCTCTTGCCCCTGCCCTTTTTGTACTGCATCTGTATTGGCATGTTTGTGCATCCAGGTCCGTTGCCTTGCAGCAGAGCCCTGACACGTCCATCACACTTATTCCACGCTCACTGGGGCAAGGGAAACTTTGCCGAATGTTTTTTGGTAGGGTCACGTCATCAGAATCATGCCGGTCAACGATGATCAATGCGTTGCCTTGCAAGCTGAGCTATAGCGTGTGTGCAATGCCTTACAAGCTACACTCACTACAGAGTGTGATGCACTACAAAAGCTACGTGCCAAACAAGCTGACCAAGAGTCCTCTGCAGATCACATTGTTGACTTGAACCTTAACTGCCTTCAGCCCACACTACATGGTACTCCTTTTGCCTCCAGTACTAATGGCATTACTGTTGCTTTGTCCACATCACCCGCTTTCACATCTGCCTCTGCTGGCTCCATCTCTTCTGATCCTCTTGCACTTGCAGCCGCTGCCGACGTAGTTGCTGCCAAAGTTCTAGCATCACCAGCAGTGCACAAACCTGATTTTGACTCCAATCCACCTCATTTTACCTCCAATCTCACCTTCTACTCCTGGGAGGTTCGGTTTAGTGCTTGGGCATAGGGCGAGTAGCTCTGGGAATATGACCACGAGCCCAATCCCTCCGCCAGTCCTCCCTTAGTGCTCGAGGAATCTGAGTTTTCCCTTGCTGTGCATGCTCTCATTCGTTCTGGGCCTAACGGTGTCACTGATGACATTGGGCCGTACAATGTAGACACAGCACACCGCACATCTCTTGAACCGGTTGGCTTTTTTGCGCTGATCAAGTGTCGCACAACAATGACTGGGCATGCAGCCTAGAGTGCCCTCAGTTTCCAATTCAACGTGCTCTCTATGCGCGCTAATGAGATTGCTGGCGCCTATTGGGCTTGCAGTCTGCCCCTGCTACTTAACTTGGGCAAGGCCGCACCCAAAAAAATCTGTGTCGTGCTCTTCATAGTCAACGGCCTCATCCCCAAGCTGTCTGACATCTTCTGGGAGGTATAAGCCTCTGAGCTTGGGAGCTTGGCCGCTGTCCCTGTTGCTGAGGATCCACTACAAGGCGTTGGCACCTTGTGGGAGTTCACCTCCCATGAACTCATTGACTGGTGGATCTTGTTACAGAACAAGTGCATCCATCGTGCATTATTTGCAGAAGTTATGACCACACTTCCCTCCTCATCCGCCTCAGCTGCAGCCCCATCCTTCACCACCTCCACCACAACAGACACGTCCCTTGGGTCTCAAGGGGGTGATAGGGGTGAGGGTCATGGTAAGGGCAAAAAGAGAGGTGGTACTGTAGGCCATGGTGGATAGAGGAGATACAGTGAAGGCCAACGCTCTGACAACATCACATCTCCTTCAGCCCACGTCAGCGCTGTTACATGCTAGAACTGTAGCACCACTGACCATGCTGTCCCCAAGTTTCCTGCACCATCTGGCGATGCTCGCCTTGCATCTGCCATGCGTGCGCATTGGACCCGCTCCTCTGGTGGTGGTAGTGGTGCTGCTCCTCGCGCCTCCGCTTCCGCTCGATCCTCCAATAGTACTTCATCGTCCTCTGCATATGCTGAGGGCTACAACACCACCACCGCCTTATCTCTGGGGATGGCCTCCAGGATTTGGGGGGCCTGTCTACTACGGACCCCCTTCCGGGTCCTGCACTCCTCCACCCTGGGCATCTTCTGCCTACACTTCTCGGTGCCCCTCTTTAGGCGTCGTCATCAACCCTGGCCCACCTGACAACAAGCGCCAGCCGGATGCTGCCCTCTCTCATGCATTCAACCATTGATACCTTCGTGATCAGGGAGGTGAGAGTGTGCATTCACTTGAGGGGGCCCTCGCGCGTGCTGTTGATGAAAGTCTTTGTGGTCGGTCGTCGGGTCATGTTCATGGATGTTCTCCACTTGATGTCCCGTGGATGGAGCGCTAGCAGAATTACAGCTTGTCCCGTTGCCTTGCTACCTGTGGCCAGCATCTTCCTCTACGCTTTGCCATTGCCGCTTTCAGCCGTGATCTAGCATCTGTTCGTGTGTCGGGTGACTTTTGGATCCTTGACTCTGGAGCCACCTACCACATGACCTCCTTTCATTCATCGTTTATCTCACTGGGTCCAATTAGTTCTGTCCGCTTTGCGCACACTGGTTTTGGCTACCTTTTGCCAATCCAGGGTGTTGGGGTTGTCCATTTTGTTGGCCCAGGAGGGAAGCTCTTCTTGGCCATGTTGTTCATGCCTGCTCTTAAGCTGAGTCTTCTTTCAGTTACGACTCTCCATGACCACGGCATGGACTTCTCCTCTAGTTGCGGTGTTGCATTTTTGCTGTACCACACCACTTGTCATGTTCTACAGCGTGGTGATTGGCGTGACCGTTTATTTCATGTGCTATCTTTTGACCCTCATCCTACTACCACCGTCCTTGTTTAGGTTGCATGCTCACTCTTCCCAGCACACGCACAGCTGTTGCATCGCCACCTCTGCCACATTCACACCGCTTCCATTGACATTTTGCTGTGTGACTAGCCTGGTCATGGTCTTGATGCATGTACGTTTCCGTCCCCTTGCTCTACTGACTGCCTCGACTACGCTCAGGGTAAAATGCACTGTTCTGTGTTTTCTACCTTCGAGTCCCACATGACCTACCCCCTTGATCTCTTGCACGCTGATGTCATGGGACCCCTTATCCATGATGCACCTGGGGGTATTGGCCACTATGTCCTCTGTCTCATAGATGACTTCTCTGGAATGCGCTGGGTCTTGGTACTTCATAAAAAAAGTGATTTTTGCTCCACTCCTGAGTCCTGGCTTCTACAATCTGAGCTGGCCTATGGTTGTCGCTTGAAAATTCTTTCGTTGTGACCATGACGGGGAGTTCATAGGACCCACTACCCGCTTCTTACCCTTTTCCAAGGTGTGTATGGAGCCGTTTTCTCCTTATACACACCAATAGAATGGCATTTTCAAACACTGGAACTGTATACTTGCTGAAATTTTCCTGCTGAAATCTGGGGCAGCCCTCAGGGAGTTGATCAGGCTCACTAAGAGCCGCCTTGGCAAGACCAACTGTTCGTGAGAGGATGTTGCAGGTTGCACAGACAGGAACTTTGAAGGCCAATGTAGGAACGCAGAGAATGCGAATTTCAAAGTTGACTCTTGAGTAAGAAAGTAAATGATCACAGCTTTCTAACAAGCCCATATATGCCTCATTTGGCTAAAGGAGCGCTGCAATACACTCTGTCAAAGTTGACCCTCTACTTCACTCCTACTCTTGCATGATGAGCGGCAGTCAAACTGTCATGCATTAGAATTATGTCTCCCACGGCCTGCACAGCCAATAATCCTCAAATGCTCCTTCCTTCAAGTCTTTTGAAGGCCCTCCAGCCACCTTTTTTCCTTGAAGGCTGCTCCTTGCCGTCCTGGTCAATAATGTTAGCTGCCTTTTATGCTGAAAGTGCTCTGGTCGCCACTTGAACCCGAACCATGGTCTCCAAACTTTAAGAAACCATATCTCACTCAAACGGACTCCAAATTGAGTTCCGTGAAGTGCGTTGGAACCTGTGAAGATTTCTCTATGCATCTGTGCTGTCAGATGGTTTTTATTGAGCAACATTTTTTTGTCACTTTCTGAAAATCTCTTATCCATCATTCTCCCACTTTGAGAGGAAAAAAATCACACAAGTCCGCACTGTCCCCTGAGCTGCTGAAAACGATGCACTGCCAGCGGCTTGGTCATGAAGTCTACAAGCATCATGCTTGAAGGGCAGAACTTGATCTGCACAACCTAATTCTGCCACGAGCTTACGGATGAAGTGGTACCGCACATCGATGTGGTTGGTGCGGGCATGAAACTCTGCGTTCTTGGTTAGAGCAATGGCGATCATATCGTTACAGTAGATGGTGGTCGCTGCGGTTTGCTGCTATCCAAGGCTTGCCAGCAACTCATGCAGCCACACGGCTTCTCTTGTGGCTTCACTCAGGGCGATGTACTCTGCTTCGGTGAAGGAGAGGGCTATGCACTCTTGTTTCTTGCTCCTCCAGCTGATTGCACCTCCCCCGAGCACAAACACAAACCCACTGGTTGACCTCCTTGTGTCCAGGTCACCCCCCCAATCTGCATCGCTGTAGCCGATGAGGATGGGGCTGTTGTTGCCATTGAAGGTGAGACAAAGGCTGCTGCTGCTGTCAAGGTAACGCAGCACGCGCTTGACCGCCTCCCAGTGCGGCACGCCCAAATTCGCGCAAAACTTGTTGAGCACTCCCACTGCTTGGCTGATGTTGAGACCCGCGCCGACTGCTGCATACACGAGGCTCCCAACTGCAGCTTGGTACGGCACTGCTTCCATGCGGCTGCTCTCTTGCATGCTGTGGGGAGTCTGCTTCATTCTCAGCTTTGCTTCCACTTCCAGTGGTGTTGCGGCCTTGCGAGCTCCTGCCATGTTGAAGCGCTTGACGATGTCGCACACGTACGTGCTCTGCGACGACTCCACAGTCTGCTGCTGCCAGTCGCGCTTGACCTAGAGGCCAATGTAGTAACTGAGGTCTCCCATGTCTTTCATGTCAAACCAGGCAGCAAGGGACTTCTTCACATCGTCCTGAAGAGACTTGGAGTCAGATGCAATGAGCGGATCATCAACAGAGATCAAGATGATGACCTGGCTTGCAGCTTGCACGCACCCATAGACTGCATGGTCGGCTTCGCTGCGCACAAACCCAAGCCCAACCAACTGCTCATCCATCTCGTTGTACCATGCGTGCGGTGCTTGCTTCAGGCCATAGAGGGCCTTCACAAGCTTGCACACCAAATCCTCCTTTCCCTCCATCACACACCCCTCCGGCTGCTCCATGTACACATCCTCCTCGAGGTCACCATTCAGAAATACACACGTCACATCGATTTGGTGCACCTCCCAGTCCATAGCAGCAGCAAGAGCGAGGATCACTTGGATGGATGGGAACTTTGCCACAGGTGCAAATGTCTCATTGTGATCCACACCCTCAGTCTGCGCATATCCATTTGCAACCAACCGTGCTTTGTACCTGAGCACCTTACCATCCGCACCACGCTTGCGCCTGAAGATCCACCACCATCTGATCACCCAGCTGCCACGTGGAGCTTCCTCGAGGGTCCATGTGCCATTCTTCATGAGTTCACCATACTCATCATCTGCTGCGGCATGTCAATCTGCCGCCTCAGCGATGCGCATGGCTTCGATGAAGGTAGCTGGATCATTGGTTACTGTGAGGAAGAGAAGCTCGAGGTTAGATGACTCCGTTGGTGGTGGAGCGGTGTATAGGTTCAGCCGCTCCCCTTGTTGCATCTAGTTCTTTGTGAGCCTCTCGGACCGCTGTAGCTGCTCCCCACTGTCCTTCACACCTTTGTTTGTTGATGTATGCAGACCTTCGTGGCGGCTTCTATTTGTTGCTTTGCTGCTCCTCCTCATCAGGTTTGGCTGCTAGCTCCTTCTCCTTCTCAGCTCCCTCCACCTCCTTGACATTGCCGCTATCACCGCCATCATCCGCACTGCCCTCTTCTGCTACCAGTTCTTCTCCCACTTCAGGTACAAGTGCGGGAGCAAGTTGAACTACAGACACAGGGCTCCAAGTCCAACCCTTCACGCCTTCTTGAAGGACTACGTCATGGATGCGGTTGATCTTGCGTGCGTCGAGGTTGTAGAGGCGGTATCCCATGGTGTCGTAGCTGAGGAAGGTAGCCTTCACCGACTTTGTGTCCAGCTTGTTGCGATTTTTGGCAGGTACGTGCACGAATGCGCCACACCCGAAGACTTTTAGGTGCGGCACTGTTGGCTTGCATCCCGTCCACGCCTCCTCCGGTGTCATCAGTGGCACGGCACATGTGTGACTCCGGTTTTTCAGGTACACGGCAGTGTTGACTGCTTCTGCCCAAAAGGTTGGTGGGAGCTCTGCGTCTTGGATCATGCTGTGAACATGCTCCATGAGCGTGCGGTTTGCACGTTCAGCCACGCCATTCAGTTGCGGTGTTCCGGGTGGGATAACCTCGTGCCTGAGCCCGTGACACTTGAGGAAGTTGCGGAACTTGTTGGAGAGGTACTCTCCTCCAGCGTCGGTGCAAAGCACCTTCAACCGCTTGCCACTCTCATTCTATGCAGCAGCAATCCACACCTTGAAAGTATCAGAGCACTCATCCTTTCCAGCCAAGAATGACACCCACGTCTTCCTCGACTTGTCATCAATGAATGTGACAAAGTACCACTTGCCGGACAAGGACTGTGATGGCATGGGACCGCACAAATCAGAGCGTATGAGTGAGAGAAGCTTGGTCACTCTCTTTCCTTCTCCCGTGAAGGGAGAGCGTGCTTGCTTCCCTTCAATGCAGCTCTCAGAAGCCGATGCACCCGGCTGCTTCACCCCCTTGAGCTTCAGGCCACGGACCATCTGCTGCATGGAGATGATGGTGCCGAAGCCCAGGTGACCAAGCCGGCGGTGCCACCGGCCAATGTCGTGTTTTCATTCTTTTGCCGCCAACGTTGAGTCGGCCTCCTTCTCCGACGCAACATAGAGGCTGTAACGGCCGTCCTCCTTGTCCGCTTTTGCAAGCACACAGCCTGCACGGGCAAAGATGGTGCAGCCACCATTCTCAAAGCAAACCTGCATGCCTTCGGAGATGAGAGACAAAACAGAAAGGAGGTTAGCTGCCAGCCCCGGAACATGGAGCACCCCCTTCACACAACGTTCCACGTGCTTCCCTTCAACAGAAGCACAGAATACAATCTCACCCTCCCCAACCGCCATTTGCACATGGTTGTGCCCCATGTACACCCGACGAGGCTCAATGACGGTGTAGATAACGAACCTCTCCCGGCGACACGTCATGTGCCCCATGGCTCCCGAGTTGATGATCCAGAACAAGGCGGTGTTGTCGGAGATGTGCAGGACCCAGATGGTTATCATGAATCCACTCTCCCAATCTGCGGCATTCGCGGAAGCGTCGGACTGCTTTCCCGCTCCCACTCGAGCTACAAGGTCCGCCTTCTTCTTCCAGCATTCACGCGCCCAATGGCCTGGCTTCTTACAATAGTGGCAGTTCCCCTTCCTCTTCTCTCCTCCGCCATTTCCCTTGGTGGAGTACCACCCCCATGACCAGAGTGATGGGAGTGACATCCAGTCCGCTTCCACCCTTGTCTCCCTTGCTACGCTCCTCCTCAAACAGCAGGCTCTCCTCCACATCATTGAGGGAGAGCTTGTCACCACACTGGTCCAGGACACCAATGAGAGGAGTGTAGCTGCTACGAAGGCCAGAGAGGATGGTTAGTACGAGCACACGCTCTTTAACAGGGTCAGCAAGAGACTTCACCATGTTGATGTAGTCAATCATGGATCCGGATTCATCCATCTTCATAGTCTGAAAGCGACGACGCAGCTACATGTTCATGAGGATTGAATTGGAAGCACAAGTGGACTCAAGCTTTTTCCAACCTCCTTAGGCATGAGGATGCCACGGACGAGGAGTTGTTGCCATTCGGGGAGGTAGAGGTAGATGGTGGCGAGGGCGCGGTCACGCTTCTTGCGGTAGGTACGAGCTTCATCAGGTGAGAGAGACAACTGAACTGGCTCCTCCTCACTCACATGGCTCCAGAGTCCATTCTGCATCAGCACCATCTTCATGTTGTTGCTCCAGTTGAAGAAGTTCTTGCCTTCAAACTTGGCAATATTGACGCCAGCCACCACCGAAGCGGATGTCCCCATGGTAGTGCAACGTTCAGCCCTCAAACGACTCTCTCACACAACAAGGTGCAAGGAATGCCTCAAGGATGAGGCAAAGCCTTGTTCTAACTCTGGTACCACTGCTGAAATCTGGGGCAGCCCTCAGGGAGCTGGGCCAACTGTTTGTGAGAGGATGTTGCAGGTTGCACAGACAGAAAATTTAAAGGCAAATGTAGGAATGCAAAGAACTCAAATGTCAGAGTTTACTCTTTAGTGAGAAACTACATGATCACAGCTTTCTAACAAGCCCTTATATGACTCATTTGGCTTAAGGAGCACTAAGATACACTCTGTCAAAGTTGACCCTCTACTTCACTCCTACTCTTGCGTGATGAGCGGCAGTCACACTGTCATGCATTAGAATTATGTCTCCCACGGCCTGCACGGCCAATAATCCTCGATTTCTCCTTCCTTAAAGTCTCTTGAAGGCCATCCATCCGCCTTTTTTCCTTGAAGGCCGCTCCTTGCCGTCCTGGTCAATAGCTTTAGCTGCCTTTTGTGCTGAAAGTGCTTTGGTCACCACTTGAACCCGAACCATGGTCTCCAAACTTAAAAAAACCATATCTCACTCAAACGGACTCAACATTGAGTTCCGTAACGTGCGTTGGAACCTGTGGAATTTTCTCTATGCATCTGGTCATATGATTGTTATTGAGCAACCTATTTTTTTCACTTTCTGGCAATCTCTTATCCATCATTTCCGTACTCTGCTTATCGCCTCTTCTCTTCTCCCTCTCTTCTCCTTTGAGGCCATGTTGTACATGACCCGGGTCTGGAACCGTGTTCTGCACAATCCTCTCCCTCGTCATGTCACCCCCTTTGAACTGTGGTATGTTTGTTGCACTGACCTCCGTCTTGCCCGCGTCTAAGGTTGTGTCACGGCTGCCTGACTGCCTGAGGACTTTCGAGATGGAAAACTTGGCCCCTGTGCCTGCCTCTGCACCTTCCTTGGTGTCTCTGGCATGTTGAAGGTTTGGTGCTTCTAGGACTCTGACTGCGACTCATTGAATCCCGCGATACCCTCTTCTTTGAGGGTATTTTTCCTCTGTGACCTGTCCAATGTCTCGCCACCTTCCTCCCTCTCCTCACTCCATCGGCTTGGGGAGGGGTGTGTCTATCCTAGCCTCTGGTCTCAGGGAGTCACCTTCCTCCTCTGCTGGCATGGCTCCTCAACCGTCGGTGTCTGTCCCTCCTACAGAAAGTGACTCCTTGTCCTCCCCGCCCAACTCACCAACTTTCTCCTCAGATGCCTCACTAGTCCTTGTATCCTTTGTGCCCTCCAAGTCGGCATCCTCTGGTGCCCACACAGAATCCCCTCTGCACTCCACTCCCAGCTCATCCTCTCAGCCTATGCTACGGACGCCTCCTGCGGTTGACACCTCTGACCCACCGCCTCAGGTCCCTTCTCTCCATCTTGAGCCCTACACACGTGGGAGGAGACTTTGTGCTGTTCCTTAGCACTCCTTATCCCATTCCTCTCAGCCCTCTCAACAGGTCACTTGCTCATGCGCGTCCTCCTCCATTGTAGGACTCTCTTTCATGCCCATTGAAACTCATTCACTCGGCCCCTCCCAGGCCTCCCAGCGCTCCAAGCGGGTCACACACTACAGGGTTTTGTCATCCATTGCAAGACTCTCTGTCCGACCAACTGGTCTTGATACACTTGCCCTTGTTGTCATTGTTGTCCATCCTAACTCTACAGTGGGCTACGCTCTTGTGGCTCATGAGTTTCACAGCTCCCTTGATTGATTTGTTACTGGTTATATTGTCGCATGCTTTGCAGCCTCCGGCCTTCCTACGCTTCCTCCCGAGCCTACTAGTGTTCGACAGGCTCGTGAGGCTACTGATGCTAACCTTCAAGGAAAGGCCATGTAAGAGGAGTTGACTGCCCTCAAGGAGCATGGTGTCCTTGAGCTTGTGGACCTCCCCGCAGGCGGCAAGACGGTCTCTGCTCACTAGGTCCTACATAAAAAACTAATGCCTGATGGCAAAGTTGACCGGTACAAGGCTCGCCTCACAGCCAAAGTTGACCAGTACAGGGTTCCCCTAGATTCCTGGGGCTGACTTTTACGGAACCTTCACCCCGGTCGGGCGGTACACCACTTCCCGAGCGCATCTGAGCCTTGTCGTCTAGCACGACCGGGAAGTTGAACAAATGGACATCAACAATGCCTTTGTGCATCGCCAACTGGACGAGGAGATCTATATGGTCTAGCCACCGGGAGAAACCGATGGCACCAACAAGGTCTGGCAGCTGCATAAGGCACTATATGGACTCGAGGAGTCACTACGTTATTGGAACAAGGAGTATTATCAACTCTTGAGAGAGGTGGTTACAGACGTGACACTAGAAGACTGTAGACTCCACTGACTACCACAATGTGGTTGGCTTTCTCATGTCCGTTGCGACCACCACTCGAGCAAACATGGCCTTCTCGGAGGAAGGCATGCTACGCATCCGCCTTGCCCAGCTAGAAAAATGGCATCACGCCCGCTCGACCCGCAAAGCAGCATTGAGCAGCGAAGCAGACCCAGGCAACACGCTTAGGGTCATGGACCAAGCCTCCTTGGAGGACCAAATGCTTCGCATGAGCTTGGGACTGAGGGAATAGCCCCTGTCCCCGTTATTCGAGCACCCCGTCCCAGTAGCTCTGCCAATGGCAAAGCCTCTCAAGTGGTTTTAGACCGAACCTTCCGCCTATGAGCAAGAGGACAGCTACACCACTTGGGAGCCGCGGTTTCACATGTGGGCATTCTGCGAGGGGGTGTATCCGTACCAGACTACAGACCCCAAGCAGATGAAAACCGCCGCTTGCGTTGCCTGCGGTCTCCACAAAGCAATCCCAGAGGAGTACACCCTCGACTTCAAACCCTTCCTTGGTGATCCCCGCACCGGCACCGGGGCTGGCTCGCATGGTGCCTGGAAGCTGGCATCCACTCTCTTAGAAGGTGCCACCATGGAAAAAAACTCATAGCGTCTCTGGGACTTCAACTCTCTACGTCAGGGTGCACATGAGATGCGAGCTGACTATTGGCGATGGGCGATGCGGCTGTACAGGGCCTTGGGAAGAACGGGCCAGGTCAACTCATGGCATTCAACACCATCAGAATTGGTGTTGGGTGTGAGTATGCAAAAAACTTCGACAACTTCAGCCTGAAGAGTCTTCATGAGATGGCCGATAGAGGCTTTCTATTGTCGTGGGCCACCGAGCATTCCCTGCACGTGGCAGGAGTTGCAGCAATAAACGACGCCCGCCATGGTGCGTTAGCCGTAGCCGTCATAGCAGGCTAGGCGGCACACACCGTCTCCTCCTCCTCCCGCTAGTTATCGCAGTTGACAGTGGCAACTGTGATAGCAACTGGTACAACGGCAGCTATTCATGGGAAGAAGGGGAGGAGCAATAGGCGAGGTGGCAAGGATGGTAAGGGACAGGAGACTCAAAAGCTAACCCAGGGGTGACAGTGGGAGTGCTACAACTATGGGGGAGCATACCGCCACACTGAGTGCAAGCTCCCCAAGAACTGGACGAAGATCACACAAGGCCTATAAAAGACATTCAAGTAGCGCGAGCGCACCTCTGTGCACTCAACGAGTGCGACCGAGACGCCACCCACGTCAGTAGCAGATGCAGCCTCAGATGATGCCAGCAACCTGTCACCTTTGGACTAGCAGCTTGCAATGCAGGTCTGCGACATCGTCGAGCTCCGCCACCTTCTTTGACTCACCACTCAGGGAGGTGCGAGTGCATTGACTGAGCCGAGGGGTCCCACTGTTGGGTCTGTCGAGTCCGCGCTGTGCAGTCAAGATGGTGATGGTGGGGCGTAGTATGTTGTTGAGTCTGTGAAGTCGTTCATTGCACGTCATGATGCTGGTCGGTCTACTGACCTCGCCGCTGTTTGCACAGATCACGACGACTTGTCATGGCTTGATAAGGCGCAAGTACATGTCGCCTTTGTGGCTCAGTAGTCATCTGTTGAGCAACTCCTGTCCATTGTCTCTACAGTCGCCAGCTGTTTTGTCACTTCACCAGAGTGTGTGACAGGTGCCACCTGGATCCTTGGATCAGGTGGCACCCATCACATGACATGTCACCACCGTGATGTTGTTGTGCTTGGTCCTATTGGCTCTGTGCGGACGGCTGCTGGGTATGAGGTACTTGTCCAGGGTGAGGGTGTGGTGCAATTCCATGGACCGTCAGGACCGCTTTCCAACGTGCTGTATGTGCCTGATATAGAACTAAGCCTACTTTCTAGATGTGCTTGCACACGAATGGGTCTCAGTGTTGCTCCCTGGTGAGGATGCTACTGTCTCTGTTTGAGCTATCATTGAAGTAGTGCTCCGTGGCAATGTAATCAGAGACTTGTACCACGTCTCTGACTGCTCTATGTCCTCCCCATCACCAAATCCCTCATTGTACGAGTGTTCATGACGGGCACGCAATCTCCCGAGCAACAACGACCATTGCACAGACGCTTGTGCCACGTCCACCTAGATGCTGTCGCTCGCCTGATTCACACACAACCTACGCTCGGTCTTCACGCAATGTCCTTTGAGGCACCACTTAAAACCGACTTTCTATAGTGTGCTAAGGTAAGATGCACCGTACCACATACCCTTTGTCCGACTCGCAAGCTCCAACACCTATTGAGTTGGTTCACTCTGATCTCTTCGGCCCACTCTCCATGGATTTCTAGGATGATAGAGGGCGATACGTCTTGACGATCACAGACGACTTCACACGCATGCGGTGGGTCTTTAGTCTGCGCCTGAAGAGCGATTGTGCACTCGCAGTGTACACGTGGCTTGTTATGGCCGAACGCTAATCCGGCCATACCCTCGAGAACTTACGCTGTGATAGGGGCGATGAGTTCATAGGGGACCTTGACAAGTAATTTGCCGAAGTGCGGGTGTTTCACAATCTCTCCGCCCCCGCCACGCCCAAGCAAAATGGTGTGTCTGAGCGCTCGAACCGTACCATGGAGGATGCGCTTTGTTCAATGCGGGTGGACAGTGACATGCCGGAAGTGGTCCGTCCCACCCGTCATCCTGGGCGCAAGTAGTCCGTCCCGACGTGTTGGTCCGCCCCGACGTGTTGGTGGCACCTCGGGGCGAGGTGCCACCAACACGTAGGTCACGGAAGGAGAGACGCTCAACATCGAGGTGTCATGAAGTCCATGCTAATATCGACCCACAGCCTTTTCAGAATAGAGAGAGGTTGGAGAAATCCCGGTGGCCTTGTGTAGTAAGGCTTTTTCCACTAACAAGTGTCGCATGATTTGCAGAAGGCTGCCACATCCGTCTGCATCTTGTCCCATCAGCAATAGTTTACTAGCTCCTTGAGCGTCTTGTCCTTTTCAACGTGTCCACCTGGACTGGTGTTGTGGCACTCCTCGAATAGTTCTTCGTTTGGTGGGACAAAGACCTGACGAGTGAATCCTCATTGCCACTAGGATTCATCAAGCTTGAACTTTCTCTTGTCATACTCGTTGAACTCTTACTTATAGCGTGCGCAATGGGGAACCCGGCACAATGGTCCTAGACCTCAGCACGTAGGGGCTTACTGAAATCCACCTCGACCGCGATATAGGCCTCGCGCTCCTTGCTCACGAGCGACGACTTGCAGTCGACTCCCCAGATTCCATCGTCACGGTTGGCCCTCTGCCTGTCGCCTATGCCTTGGCCACACGCACCGAAGCCAACGTGACCCCAGATTCCATTGTGGTGGGAGTGACGCCAAACCCCAGTATAGTGCGTCACGCCATGGCTGGACTAGATGGGGCAATCTGGTGTGCAGCATATGAGGCTGAGCTGGCAGCCATTGATGAATATGGGATTTATGAGCTTGTAGACCTGCCACGCGGAAGCAAGGCCGTTCAAGCCAAGTGGGTCTTGCGGAAGAAACTGAAGGCAGACAACTCAGTTGACCGCTACAAAGCATGTCTAAGTGCGAAGGGATTCTCTCAGGTGGAAGGGATTGACTTCACAGAGACCTTCGCACCAATTGGTCGCACGACCACTGCCTTAGGTCTGCTGTCCCAGGTGGCAAAGCACGACTAGGAACTCCACCAGGTAGACGTCAACAATGCATTTCTGCATGGGAAGCTGGATGAAAAGATCTACATGGCACAACCCCCAGGGTTCGAGGATGGCAACGGGCGTGTGTGGCGGCTGCAGAAGGCCCTGTACGGCTTGAAGAAGTCACCTCGGTGCTCGAACAAGGAGATCACCAGCATGCTCATGCGAGCCGGCTACGTCCGAAGTGCTGCAAATCCATCGCTCTTCTTTTTGCAGAAACCTGCCACCTTTTTGGCCTTCCTGGTCTACGTTGATGACCTTCTCATCGCTTCCCCCGATCTAAAGGCAGTCAAAGCAGTAAAAATTGTCCTATAGTCGACATACAAAATGAAAGACCTGGGAGAGGCTGTAGTGTTCCTGGGCATGCAGACTGTTCTTGATCGAGCTCGTCAGATGCTCCTGGTCCATTGGGAACGGTATGCTCTCACTCTGGTGGAGCGCTTCGCTGAGTTGCTCAGCGCGGTGCGTATGGCGTCGACCCCGATCACCCTTGACGGCCAGGACGCTCTGAAGGTCGACGATTCAGCAGAGTTGGGGGAGCCAGTCGACATGACCCTGTACCTGTGATTCATCGGTTCGCTCATGTACCTGGCCACGACGACACGGCCGGACATTACCTTCACTGTCAACCTGCTTGTGCAATTCTCACAGGCGCCACGCAGGCGGGTTCTAGAGGCTGCTGTTCGGTGCGTGCGATACGTTGTGTCCGCCGCCTGCATTGTCCTTCACTACTGAGGGCAAGCCTCAGTGGTTCTTGACGGGTACAAAGACATTGACTAGGCATGGAACTCGGATGGCAAGAGTCGCACAGGCTGCATCTTCCTCATTAGAGGAAATGCCGTCTCTTGGCGCAGTAGCAAGCAGGGCTGCATCGCTCAGAGCACTACAGAAGCAGAGTCTGTGGCTCTAGGCACTGGCACGACCGAGAGTGCGTGATTAGTGCGTCTGTTGCATGAGCATCGTCAGTCCATGCCACTTGTTGAGCTTCAATGTGACAATGAGAGCGCAAAGACCATTACGGAGAACTCCGGTGTGTTCCATGCACGCACAAAACACATCAATGTCACATACAACTACATCCGAGATCTAGTGGATCAAGGTGAGATTCAGATCATGTAGGTCGGCACCCACTCGCAACGAGCTGATTTTCGAACAAAGGCCATCAGTTGTACAAAGTTTCTTGCCACTGTACGTTTCGTGGGATTGTATCCTGCCTGTACTGTAGATTGACCTCTGCTCTTGAGCTGTGTTTGTTGTTATTCATCAATACTCTGCTTGTGCCGGTGCTTGCATCAGTTATGTTATGTCTGTGGCCCTGTTCGCCATGTGGTCACGGGGGAGTGATATTGTGTACATAGCTTACTACGACCTCTCGGCTCACGTCCATTGTCTTGTAGACTCCTAACGAGGCAAAGGGCACAGAAAACTGGAGGAGCGGACGCGAGTCCGGCAGCTCCTAAGCAATAGTAAACAACCATCGAGTACACTTCCTGTATCACTACATGTGGTGGATGCCCTCCTTGAAGTGCTCATATTCTGTCTCAAGACAATCCGGATTTTACTATCAGTGGTTTGGTGACCTAGTTTAATTTTGCGTGCGAACTAGGTGATAGTTTAGAGAGACATAGTTTAGGTCAAAACCCAGTCCATGGACGAGTGGGACATAAGATGTGTATGCTCAAACAACTTTGAGGGAGCGCAGGCGGGCTCCAACTCGCCAGCCAACGGGTGGATTCAACTAGCGAGTTATATCCTGTAGGCGCACTCACTCTCTTACATGATTAGCACTATCGCTGCACACACACCTCCAATTGACCTACGGTCCGTCCTTGTCTGACCACACTGTCAAGGACCACGCAAGGGCGTGAGGGAAGGGGTGCAGGATATGTCTGTTTGTAGTTCTTCAGGGAGTTCCTGGCACAATGATGTATGGAACTTGCCAAAACCTGTACCATGGGAGCGTCCACTCCATGCCTTCTAACCGAGCTCCTAAGAGAGCATTCTAGATTGAGCCTTCCTGCCTTTTGGGTTCTCGCAGAATTGTGTGATGGGCTGTGTGTGGGTGGAAGGAGTGCTGGGAGAGGAAAGGGATTCAGAGGAAA
>SZWC01011846.1:37820-52459 GCA_023375785.1 Penium margaritaceum
ATTGGCACTCATGAGCAAGGAGCACTAGGCCCGTCTCACAGGTAGGGTGAACCTCCTTTAGGCCCAGAGCACTAAGGTCGAGGGCCTTTGTGCCAGGGTCACCACTACGTACGCTACGGGTAGGGCAAGGACGCAAGCGTCTACCCCCGACACGCAGATAGGACTCAGTGAGCTGAGAAATCGGTAAAGGGGGCGTAGATAAAGTAGAGGCAAGGGACATGGGCGGCCGAAGCACAGGTGCCGGTGACGCAGACACTGACGGCTCAGACAAAGCAAGAGATACAAGGTCAGGCAAGGCAGTTTGTGGCAACGTCGGCACAACAGGTGATGCTGGCAACGTAGGCGAGCCAGTGATGGGCGAGGACGGCTAGCATGGTGGGTGAGGCGGCAATGGGCAATGCTGGTGACACTGGCAAGGTGGGCAAGACAGTAACGGGCGACGCCGGCAACACTGGCAAGGTGGGCAAAGCGGCAACGGGCGACGCCGGCAACACTGGCAAGGCGGGCGAGGCAACAACAGGCGACATTGGCGACACTGGCAAGGTGGGCAAAGCGGNGGCGAGGCAGCAACAGGTAATGTAGGATGGGCAGGCAAGGCACCCGAGGGGTGGGACGGCTCAGGAGCGATAGGGTTGTAGGAGCGGACAAAGTCTGCCGGCCCAATACACTCCCCCACGTGAGGATAAGGAACACAACCGGGAGCGTGCTGCAACAATGCATTGCCATCGGTCAAATTGTGATACGTGAGGAGCTAAAAGAAGAGTGCGTCACGTGACTCGACAACACGGTGCCGACTCGGATCCCAGAAGCGCCAGGCCTTGGAGCGAGGGGCAATGTCCACGAACGCGCAAATGCGGCCACGAGGTGAGAGCTTAGACCCTTGCTGCTCATTTGTGAACCAGACGCAGGCAAGGGATCCCCACACGCGCGCGAGCCAGAGGTCAGCTTGGCGGCCAAACCACAGCTCGTACGGGGTGCGGTTGTTTGGTAGCGGCCCATGTGGAATCCAGTTCCACACCCATGTCATGTAGGCCATGCCCTAAAATGAAAACGCCTCTTGCATGCCGTTGTCCACCCGCATTGAATAAATCGCATCCTCTATGGTGCGATTCCATCGTTCAGACACACCATTCTGTTGAGGTGTGGCAGGGGCAGAGAGGTTGTGAGTCACTCCTAGTGCTGCAAAGTGCCGTGTTAAGTCCCCAGGAAACTCTCCACCACGATCTGAGCAAAACGTCTGGAGGAGGTGCCGGGACTGCCGCTCAGCCATGACTAGCCAAGTGCGCACCGCAAGGGCGGCGTCACTCTTCTGACAAAGACTGAAGACCCATCGCATGTGGGTGAAGTCATCAATGATCGTCAGGACATACCTTCCTCTAGAGTGAGTGACAAAATGGGAAGGTCAGGTCATAAGTGCCGTCTGCTGGCGGCGGTGCGCCGAACGGTCTCATTTTCCTGCTACAGACAAACCGGCTGAAAACCACGTTTTTGGGTATATCTCCTTGCTCAGGAATCCGAATCAAGAACCGTGAGAACCAAACGGAGCAGGGTGCATAATCCTACGCAACGAATGCCCACACACCATGATTCAATCACCAACAAGCGTCTGACAAATGGAAAACCTGCAACCGGCCAATCGGCCTCACTACCGAAAAGCCTCGAACGGTCGAGCCTGAGCCCCAGCTCCTCACGAGTATCACTGGTGGATAGTCGTGGAGTCTCGGGCACTCCCAAGGCCACGTCAGCTCCCCCACTGGTCTGAGGTGGCTGTCTCATTAGGGATCTGCACGAGCACGGGCATGAGCCGAGGGGTCACCGTAAGCTGTGGACAACATCAGAAACGCCATGCCATGGATACTCTCATCTTTTCATAACCATTGAAAAACATGAATGTAATGTGGGTGGCGAGAGAATGTGCAAGAAACCTTTGAACTTCCTTTGCTCCCTTTTCGAATCCTACATTGTGTGGTACGCGAGCTTGGTTGCAACCCAGATTGTGCACACAATGTTGTAAAGCAACAATACGGAACACCTGGAGGATGAGGCAGTAGGACCTGACTCAACGCAGTGAGAAAAGCAGAACGATGTGCTTGTTGGTTTTTTCTCACATCTCTCATTGTGCTCTGTTGTTTCCTCCCAGCTTGTGTACATCGGCGTGCAGATGAGTGACGGAAGGACTCGACATTGTTGGAGTGTCGTCCGGTGGAGCCGATGGACACTGAAGACTCCACGTAGTTGGCTGAAGCTATAGGTAGCAACAACTGCTAAGTAAGCACACAAGCAAGCAAGCGAGTGTGCCACGGGACGACACCATGGATCGGGGCAAGCTCACTTTAACACACTAGGGGATAAGCAAAAGAAAAGTGTGTAAGTAACAAGTGANCTTTTCGAATCCTACATTGTGGGGTACACGACCTTGGTGGCAATCCAGATTGTGCACACAATGTTGTAAAGCAACAATACGGAACACCTGGAGGATAAGGCAGTAGGACCTGACTCAACGGAACGCGCAAAGCAGAACGATGTGCTTGTTGGTTTTTTCTCACATCTCTCATTGTGCTCTGTTGTGTCCTCCCAGCTTGTGTACATCGGCGTGCAGATGAGTGACGGCAAGACTCGACATTGTTGGAGTGTCGTCCGGTGGAGCCGATGGACACTGAAGACTCCACGTAGTTGGCTGAAGCTATAGGTAGCAACAACTGCTAAGTAAGCACACAAGCAAGCAAGCGAGTGTGCCACAGGACGACACCATGGATCGGGGCAAGCTCACTTTAACACACTAGGGGATAAGCAAAAGAAAAGTGTGTAAGTAACAAGTGAGCGAGGTGGTAAATACCATTTGACCGGGCCACCCACGCGAGGCATTCGACGTGGGGCCCGGATGCCACCCAGTGATCGAACCTGACCCTGGAGCGAGCAAGCTCTAGGCGATTTCTCACACGCCAGTACAACCGGAAGTGTGGTCCCGAGGGATCAGCAACCTGGTGTTGTTGTGTGTGACGTACATGGCTTACAGTGACCCCTCGGCTCATGTCCATTCATGTGCAGATCCCTGAGACTGGCGACGGTGGCAGATGACCGGCTGCCTACGGCAACAGGCGCCCAGAAGACTCTCATGTTTTTCATATTCGTGCTGTGGGACAGCACATAGGCGTGCAGCCTATCAAGACGTAGATCTTGTTGATGCGGCCGTTCTGGTTCAAACTGCTCGTCGTTCTGACGTGTCTGCAGGGAGTTATGGCCAAAACTGTGTTTTTGCCACCGTTTTGTCCTACTAGAAATTAGCTCCGTTGTGTGCCGCATGTGTGTTCATCCACTAGGTCCATGACACTATTTAGGTTGTCCAGGCCTTAGTTGTCATTCCTCTTAGCACAAATCAACATTTGCAGCTTCTGACACTTGTGTTTGTGTCCCTAGCCAACCCCTTGTTGTTCTCACCTCCACTTGCGTGTGTAAGTGAGTTAGCTAGCCGGCGTGTNAGCAACCTGGTGTTGTTGTGTGTGACGTACATGGCTTACAGTGACCCCTCGGCTCATGTCCATTCATGTGCAGATCCCTGAGACTGGCGACGGTGGCAGATGACCGGCTGCCTACGACAACAGGCGCCCAGAAGACTCTCATGTTTTTCATATTCGTGCCGTGGGACAGCACATAGGCGTGCAGCCTATCAAGACGTAGATCTTGTTGATGCGGCCGTTCTGGTTCAAACTGCTCGTCGTTTTGACGTGTCTGCAGGGAGTTATGGCCAAAACTGTGTTTTTCCCACCGTTTTGTCCTACTAGAAATTAGCTCCGTTGTGTGCCGCATGTGTGTTCATCCACTAGGTCCATGACACTATTTAGGTTGTCCAGGCCTTAGTTGTCATTCCTCTTAGCACAAATCAACATTTGCAGCTTCTGACACTTGTGTTTGTGTCCCTAGCCAACCCCTTGTTGTTCTCACCTCCACTTGCGTGTGTAAGTGAGTTAGCTAGCCAGCGTGTATTGCCACCCCAACGATAGCAGTGCTAAGAAGCCATCTCTCATGGCATCAGAGCAACAAGCTAGTGCTCACACAGTTGCATAGCAGACGCACAGCAACTGTAGCCGTTGCCTAGAGTCGCAGCACCTGCAGTGCCCACTGCCTCGGCGGGAGGTCCTGGGAGGACCCACCACCACTCCGATCATTTTCTTAAAAACTTCGCGCACGTTCCGCGGCCGTTCCGCAACAGCGGAAGCCGGTCCGTGCAAAGTCCGCGGTGCTCCGCGGCAACGANGTGGGACAGCACATAGGCGTGCAGCCTATCAAGACGTAGATCTTGTTGATGCGGCCGTTCTGGTTCAAACTGCTCGTCGTTTTGACGTGTCTGCAGGGAGTTATGGCCAAAACTGTGTTTTTGCCACCGTTTTGTCCTACTAGAAATTAGCTCCGTTGTGTGCCGCATGTGTGTTCATCCACTAGGTCCATGACACTATTTAGGTTGTCCAGGCCTTAGTTGTCATTCCTCTTAGCACAAATCAACATTTGCAGCTTCTGACACTTGTGTTTGTGTCCCTAGCCAACCCCTTGTTGTTCTCACCTCCACTTGCGTGTGTAAGTGAGTTAGCTAGCCGGCGTGTATTGCCACCCCAACGATAGCAGTGCTAAGAAGCCATCTCTCATGGCATCAGAGCAACAAGCTAGTGCTCACACAGTTGCATAGCAGACGCACAGCAACTGTAGCCGTTGCCTAGAGTCGCAGCACCTGCAGTGCCCACTGCCTCGGCGGGAGGTCCTGGGAGGACCCACCACCACTCCGATCATTTTCTTAAAAACTTCGCGCACGTTCCGCGGCCGTTCCGCAACAGCGGAAGCCGGTCCGTGCAAAGTCCGCGGTGCTCCGCGGCAACGAGGTCTTCGCAGTGGACGCGGCATTTGCACGGCCGTAACGGAACACGTCGACGGTGCTGCGGTGGCACGCAGCGTTCCGGAGTGCATCACCTCGCGGTAACAGTACCGCAGCAGATCTGCGGTGTTCCGTGGATCTGCGACGTTCCACCGCGACAGCTCCGCGGCGGTTTTGGAATGGGCTGCCGGTGACCACGGAGTTCCGCGGTAGCATGTCTGCGGCAGGTCCGTGGCTGATCCACGACCGTCAGACGCAGCCGCTCCGTAGTGGTTGCGGAACGCTCTGACGGTGGTGCCCCTGCAGTTCGCTGTACCCCGCCGTGTTCCGCATCAGCTCGACCACGTTAAACGTTCTGCGGCATTATTTTCGCGGCGGTGTTCTGTGGCGGTGCTCCGCGGAAGTGTTCTGCGACGGGTTTGTTCCGCGGCAGTGTTCCACGACAGCCTTCCGCGGTAGTGCTCCGCGGCAGTGTTCCGCGGCGGCGTTCCATGGCGGTGATCTGCGGTAGCGTTCCACGGTGGTGTTTCACACAGAAAAAGATGGGGGAGGGGAGCAACCGGTTGTCATGGCGAAGCAAACCGCCATGACAATGTTGTCAAGGGCAGCTCCGTCAGCGGCCAACGCCGGGCTCCGCCATCGTCACCACAAAGGCAGCTGCAGCAGCAACAGCTTCAGCAGCATCAGCTATCGCAGCAGCAGCTGCAGTCGCATCAAGATTAGCAACAATCGCTTCAGCAGCAGCAGCAACGGCCGCCGAGCCGGACGACATTGGCGCGCCAGGTGCGCGCGCTGGCTGACCAGTAGGCGGAGAGCCGCAATGCTTTGACGAGGCAGGTTATGGAACTACAGAACCTGATCAAGGGCTTACTGCCTCGGCAACAACAGTCCCAGCAGCAGCAGCAGCATCCGTCCGCTGACCCGAGCAAGGACCGCCTCTCCCACGGCAGTAATGTTGATGAGGACGCAAAGAACCTCTCCAACTCTGGCAAGGAGGGAGAGGAAGATCTACTACGAGCACGCCTCATCCGTTTGGAGGCGCGCCGCCGAGCGCGTGAGGCTAATACCGTCCTCCATGGCATGAGCTCTAGCACCGACGCTGGTCCGAGCTCATCTCGCCGCCCTTTGAGCTTTGAGGAGCTGGCTCTGCATGCCCGCCTGGGTCAGAGGGTTGCCTTCTCTATGCCCGGCCCCGCAATGGCTGCAGCCGTTGCTCTGTTGACGGTCAAGCCACCCAAGTGGATTGAGTCGGACCCGCTCGTCTTTTGGACTGGGAACAACTTCAAGTCCTGGGAACCACGCTTCCGCATGTGGACCACGAGCGAGGGAGTCCTTGCCTACTACCTCACTCCATACGAGGCATCTCACCCTGCCCAGACACAGATGGCATTCCGTGCCGCCTCCAGCCTGATGAAGGCCGCCCCGGACTTCACTAGAGACTTCAGTTGGTTCCTTGGCGATTTGCTGACAGGCTCAGGAGCTGACTCTTCCGCGGCGTGGGCACTGGCTGTCACTCTTTTCTATGGCGCCACCTTGGCTTTGACGTCCCAGCGTCTTGCCAACTTCAACTCCCTCTGCCAGACTGCTCATGAGTCTGTAGCTGACTACTGGCGCCGGGCGATCCAGCTGCACGAAGAGCTGGGAGATGATGCCCCAGCGCAGTACTCCGCCCTCCGAATCATCCTCTACGGCATCCACCCCGACTAGGCGCGCGTCTTCAACAAATTCGACCACACGCTGCTTCTCGACATGGCGAGCGACGGGACCCTGCTATGCTGGGCCACCCTCCACTTCCTGGAGGTCGCCGGCGAACCTTGCTCGCCGCAAAATCGCTTCAGCTGTAGTTGCTGCCGCATCCTCCCTGCCGTCTATAGCAATAGTGGCTCTAGCTCAGGGGAAGAAGGGCCGCAAATCGTCAGGTAGTGGTTCCACTGGCGTGACCAGCAGTGACACCAGTAGTGTCAGCCGTAGCAGCAGCAGCGGGAGCACTAGTAACATCGACAACAACAATAACAGCAATGGCAGCGGTGTCTCCGGCAGCACGACGGGCCGCCGGCTTGTATGCTTCAACTGTGGGGATGATCATCGCTATCCCGATTGCACTCGCCTGATTGGCCGCCCATTGGATTGGGCCAAGGTCACCCGTGGGCTGCAGCAGGCGCACGAGGTGCGCATGCGCCAGACGTCCTGTGCGACCGGCCGCTCGGCCTCCACTACCGTGGCCGTCCCAGAGGAATCTGCCGCCATAGCATGCTCCTTCGTGGATCCTCGCGACTAGGCGCTCGCTGAACGCGACAGGACGATCGCCGAGCTGCACCAGCTTCTTGCCCTGCGCTCATCTGAGGGAGGTGCGAGTGAGTTGACTGAGTCGAGGGGTCCTACTGCCTGTGGACTGTCTGTGTCGTTGCATGATGATGCCTGTGGTCCCCATGTCCAGCCGTGTGCACGTGACGGACCTGATGATGTGTCTTGGCTGCATGCTTCTCATGTGCGCTGCACTGGTCGCCTTGTCGTGTCCCCCGCTGAGCGTCCTGCAATCACGCCTTGTTCTGTCGTCGAGTGCCATGTTGCCCCTTGTACGCGTGTCACCGATGCCACCTGGGTCGTTGACTCTGGTGCCACCCATCACATGACATGTCGACGTGACGCCTTTGTCGTCTTGCATCCTGTTGTTCGCNCAGCTGGCCATGAGGTCCCTGTCCAGGGTGTTGAGATTGTGCAGTTCACCGGGCCCGCTGGTCCCGTATACATCTCCGACGTCCTCTTTGTCCCTGATCTAGAACTCAGCCTGTTGTTTGTCCTTGCTTGCACCAAGATGGGCTTGGGTGTCACGCACATAGCTGCCGGTACTCACATCTTTGTGCGCGACACCGAGGAGACCGTCCTTAGTGGGACGGTCGTCGATGATCTGTATCACATCTCTGGGTCATCTGCGAGTACCCCCCCTTTGCCTCCGTCTCCCATTGCTCGTGTTTTTGTCACTGGTGCTCACTCCCCCAAGCACCACCGTCTCCTGCATCGCCGCCTCTGTCATGTGCACCTGGGAGCTGTCGACAGGCTGATCCGCACCCAGCCCGCTCTTGGTCTTGATGCGGCGTCCTTTGAGGCGCCGCCCATGACCGGCTGCCTGGCCTGTGCTAAAGGCAAAATGCACCGGTCCACCTATCCTGTGTCTGTCTCCATGGCTCGTTGGTCCCTGGAGCTTGTCCTGACATTGACTGATGACTTCACGCGTATGCGCTGGGTCTACACTCTGCGTCAGAAGAGTGATGCCGCCATTGCGGTCTGCATTTGGCTGGTCATGGGCAAGCGCCAGTCTCCCCATCGCCTTCAGACCTTTCGCTCGGACCGCAGCGGAGAGTACCTCGGTGACATGGCTCACTCCGTCACCGAGCTTGGTGTCTTCCACAACCTCTCTGCTCCCGCCACCCCCCAACAGAACAGAGTCTTAGAGCGCTGGAACCGCACCATGGAGGATGCGGTCTGCGCCATGCACGCCGACAGCGCTATGCCTGAGGCCTTTGCCTTCGAGGGCATGGCGTACATGACCTGGGTCTGGAACCGCATTCCCCACGGCCCCCTCCCACGTCACTGCACGTCCTATGAGCTGTGGTACGGGCGTCGTGCGGATCTGCACCTGGCCCATGTCTGGGGCTCCCTTGCCTGCGTCTGGCTCACACCGGAGCAGTAGGGAAGCAAACTCTCTCCGCGGGGCTGCATCTGTGCCTTCGTCGGTGTTGTCTCGCGGTCGAAGGCCTGGCGGTTCTGGGACCCTGAGCGACGCCGCATCGTGGTGTCTCGTGATGCTCTCTTCTTTGAGCATCTCACCTTTCGCGACCTAGCTCGCATCCACGCTCTGCATGCTGCTCATGCTCCTAGGTGTGTCGGACCCCGTAGTGTGGAGGAGGCTCCTGTCACGGTTGGCACAGTGCCACCGGCCAGTACGGTCACTCCGTCGCTGACACCCCAGGGGCTGTCCCCAGAGGCTGTCCCCAGAGGCTGTCCCCAGAGGCTGTGCCCACCGGCACCCCCAGCCTCGTCCCATCTGAGGCTCGCTCCTCTACCCCCGTCTCTCCGCTCTCGCCCGTGTCCGAGTTTGTGTCCGAGTCTCCCTCCGCGTCTGAGGCTCTGCCTAAACTGCGCCTGCTTCCGCGTCTGAGGCTCAGCCTGTTCCTACGTCCGCGTCCGCGTTTGGCTCTGAGCCGTCTCTACCTCCAGCCGCGGACGTGCCTGAGTCNTGAGCGACGCCGCATCGTGGTGTCTCGTGATGCTCTCTTCTTTGAGCATCTCACCTTTCGCGACCTAGCTCGCATCCACGCTCTGCATGCTGCTCATGCTCCTAGGTGTGTCGGACCCCGTAGTGTGGAGGAGGCTCCTGTCACGGTTGGCACAGTGCCACCGGCCAGTACGGTCACTCCGTCGCTGACACCCCAGGGGCTGTCCCCAGAGGCTGTCCCCAGAGGCTGTGCCCACCGGCACCCCCAGCCTCGTCCCATCTGAGGCTCGCTCCTCTACCCCCGTCTCTCCGCTCTCGCCCGTATCCGAGTTTGTGTCCGAGTCTCCCTCCGCGTCTGAGGCTCTGCCTAAACTGCGCCTGCTTCCGCGTCTGAGGCTCAGCCTGTTCCTACGTCCGCGTCCGCGTTTGGCTCTGAGCCGTCTCTACCTCCAGCCGCGGACGTGCCTGCGTCTGCCGTGGGCCCATCCTCGGTTGTTGATGCCACGCCAGCCTCGAGTGGCGGGCCTACCGTGCAGTCCACCCCGACATGTGAGTTAGCAGCTCCCACTGCTCCTGCCCCGTCGGACCCCTACACACGGGCACCCAGCAAACATCTCCGCCCTCGTCCCACACGTAGCGTCGTCAGTGGTGACCCGTGCACGAAGGCCCTCGGTCTGATTGCTCGGGACCTCGATGAGGTTCACCCTGGCTATGCCACTGGTATGGCAGTACTTGCTTATGAGCGCTATCTTGCTCGTGAAGCCGCTGAGTCCATGGTGACGGTCGACCCTCCATCTGCGGTGTATGCGCTGGCTTCACGCAGTGCACCAGTGCTGTCTCCCAATCCCACGAGTCTGCCTGAGGCCTTGTCAGCCCCCGACGCTGAGCAATGGCACACTACCTACCAGGCCGAGCTCGATGCCATCCAAGAGCACGGCGTTTTTGAGCTAGTAGACTTGCCAAAGAATCGCAAGGCCATTAAGGCCAAGTGGGTTCTAAGAAAAAAGCTGAAGCCAGACAGCACTGTAGAGCGCTACAAAGCGTGCCTGACAGCAAAAGGGTTCTCTCAGGTCCGTGACGTGGACTAAACCGAGACCTTTGCCCCTGTTGGGCGGATGTCGACCACGCTCACGCTGCTGAGCAAGATGACAGAGCACGACTGGGAACTCCATCAGATGGATGTCAACAACGCGTTTCTGAACGGGGACCTTGAGCAGGAGATCTACATGGTCCAGCCACCCGGCTTTGAGGATGGCACCGGTCGCGTGTACCATCTGCGGAAGGCCTTGTACGGCCTGAAAAAGTCACCTCACTGCTGGAATCAGGAGATCACCAGNTTCTAAGAAAAAAGCTGAAGCCAGACAGCACTGTAGAGCGCTACAAAGCGTGCCTGACAGCAAAAAGGTTCTCTCAGGTCCGTGACGTGGACTAAACCGAGACCTTTGCCCCTGTTGGGCGGATGTCGACCACGCTCACGCTGCTGAGCAAGATGACAGAGCACGACTGGGAACTCCATCAGATGGATGTCAACAACGCGTTTCTGAACGGGGACCTTGAGCAGGAGATCTACATGGTCCAGCCACCCGGCTTTGAGGATGGCACCGGTCGCGTGTACCATCTGCGGAAGGCCTTGTACGGCCTGAAAAAGTCACCTCACTGCTGGAATCAGGAGATCACCAGCACGTTGAGACGCGCTGGGTATGTTCAGAGTGATGCTGANTGACGTGGACTAAACCGAGACCTTTGCCCCTGTTGGGCGGATGTCGACCACGCTCACGCTGCTGAGCAAGATGACAGAGCACGACTGGGAACTCCATCAGATGGATGTCAACAACGCGTTTCTGAACGGGGACCTTGAGCAGGAGATCTACATGGTCTAGCCACCCGGCTTTGAGGATGGCACCGGTCGCGTGTACCATCTGCGGAAGGCCTTGTACGGCCTGAAACAGTCACCTCACTGCTGGAATCAGGAGATCACCAGCACGTTGAGACGCGTTGGGTATGTTCAGAGTGATGCTGATCCATCCGTCTTCCTCTCACAGTCCCCAGCACCGCTCACTACCATCCTCGTCTACGTGGACACTCTTCTGATTGCTTCACCTGACCAGGAAGCAGTAAACGTTGCCAAGACCGTTCTCTCCTTGGCCTACAAGATGAAAGATGTTGGTGAGGCCTCTATCTTTTTGGGGATGGAGATCGTACGCGACCGAGTTTTGCGCACATTCCGTGTTCATCATGGACGCTACGCAGAGACTGTGGGGGAGCGCTTTGCCGAACTCCTCGCTGTCGTCCACACAACCTCCACGCCCATGACCCTTGAGGGGCAGGCCGCCCTGAAGGTGGATGACCCAGCTGACCTGGGGGAGCCAGTCGATGTGACATTGTACCTGCTAGTCATCGGCTCGCTCATGTACTTGGCCACCACGACACGACCCGACATTGCCTTCACTGTTAACCTGCTTGCTCAGTTTGCGCAGGCTCCATGCCAGCGAACACAAGAGGTCGTAGTCCGGTGTGTGCGCCACATCCTGTCCACCGCATGTTTTGGCCTGTGCTTTCGCAATGAGGTGNTGACGTGGACTAAACCGAGACCTTTGCCCCTGTTGGGCGGATGTCGACCACGCTCACGCTGCTGAGCAAGATGACAGAGCACGACTGGGAACTCCATCAGATGGATGTCAACAACGCGTTTCTGAACGGGGACCTTGAGCAGGAGATCTACATGGTCCAGCCACCCGGCTTTGAGGATGGCACCGGTCGCGTGTACCATCTGCGGAAGGCCTTGTACGGCCTGAAAAAGTCACCTCACTGCTGGAATCAGGAGATCACCAGCACGTTGAGACGCGCTGGGTATGTTCAGAGTGATGCTGATCCATCCGTCTTCCTCTCACAGTCCCCANCTTGGCCTACAAGATGAAAGATGTTGGTGAGGCCTCTATCTTTTTGGGGATGGAGATCGTACGCGACCGAGTTTTGCGCACATTCCGTGTTCATCATGGACGCTACGCAGAGACTGTGGGGGAGCGCTTTGCCGAACTCCTCGCTGTCGTCCACACAAACTCCACGCCCATGACCCTTGAGGGGCAGGCCGCCCTGAAGGTGGATGACCTAGCTGACCTGGGGGAGCCAGTCGATGTGACATTGTACCTGCTAGTCATCGGCTCGCTCATGTACTTGGCCACCACGACACGACCCGACATTGCCTTCACTGTTAACCTGCTTGCTCAGTTTGCGCAGGCTCCATGCCAGCGAACACAAGAGGTCGTAGTCCGGTGTGTGCGCCACATCCTGTCCACCGCATGTTTTGGCCTGTGCTTTCGCAATGAGGTGCCCGTTGTGCTCGATGGGTACTCAGACTGTGACTGGGCATGGTGTCCAGATGGCAAAAGCCGCACCGGCTACATCTTTCTCATTGGAGGCACAGCAGTGTCCTGGCAAAGTGGGAAGCAGGGCTGCATCGCACGTAGCACTGCGTAGGTAGAGTATGTTGCTCTAGGCGCTAGTGCAGCGGAGTGTCTTTGGCTCGTCCGTCTGTTGTGTGAACTGCATCAGTCCGTTCCCCCCGTTGTCCTCCAGTGTGACAACATGAGCGTGGAGGCCATCGCCAAGAACTCAGGTGTGTTTCATGCACGCACGAAGCACATCAATGTCGAGCACCACTTCGTGCGTGATCTGGTTGATCGTGGTGAGATCCGAGTCATGCACGTGGGCACTGAGAGGCAGTGTGCGGATTTTCTGACCAAGGCTCTGGGTCGTTCGAAGTTTCATGCGGCCACTCAATCCGTGGGACNATGGTGTCCAGATGGCAAAAGCCGCACCGGCTACATCTTTCTCATTGGAGGCACTGCAGTGTCCTGGCAAAGTGGGAAGCAGGGCTGCATCGCACGTAGCACTGCGGAGGTAGAGTATGTTGCTCTAGGCGCTAGTGCAGCGGAGTGTCTTTGGCTCGTCCGTCTGTTGTGTGAACTGCATCAGTCCGTTCCCCCCGGCGTCCTCCAGTGTGACAACATGAGCGTGGAGGCCATCGCCAAGAACTCAGGTGTGTTTCATGCACGCACGAAGCACATCAATGTCGAGCACCACTTCGTGCGTGATCTGGTTGATCGTGGTGAGATCCGAGTCATGCACGTGGGCACTGAGAGGCAGTGTGCGGATTTTCTGACCAAGGCTCTGGGTCGTTCGAAGTTTCATGCGGCCGCTCAATCCGTGGGACGCTGCCCCATCCCTCTTTCAGGTTGATTTTTCATGTGCCATCTTGCGTGTGCTGTGCTTGTTGCTTGTAGCAGCTGTGCGTTTCCTGCTGTGTACAGCGTAAGTTTCTGCATGTGCATGGACGTGTTCGCCCTCCGATCATGGGGGAGTGTTGTTGTGTGTGTCGTACACGGCTTACGGTGACCCCTCGGCTCATGTCCATTCACGTGCAGATCCCTGAGNAGGCAGTGTGCGGATTTTCTGACCAAGGCTCTGGGTCGTTCGAAGTTTCATGCGGCCGCTCAATCCGTGGGACGCTGCCCCATCCCTCTTTCAGGTTGATTTTTCATGTGCCATCTTGCGTGTGCTGTGCTTGTTGCCTGTAGCAGCTGTGCGTTTCCTGCTGTGTACAGCGTAAGTTTCTGCATGTGCATGGACGTGTTCGCCCTCCGATCATGGGGGAGTGTTGTTGTGTGTGTCGTACATGGCTTACGGTGACCCCTCGGCTCATGTCCATTCACGTGCAGATCCCTGAGCCAGGCGAAGGTGGCAGACGACCGGCTGCCTACTGCAGCAAGCACCCAGAAGACTCTTGTATTTTTTAGATTCATGCTGTGGGAAAGCTCATAGGCATGCAGCCTATCAAGACGTGGATATCTTCGATGCAGCCGTTCTGGTTCAAACGGCTCGTCGTTCTGACGTGTCTACAGGGAGTTATGGCCAAAATTGTGTTTTTGCGACTGTTTTGTCCTACTAGAAAATAGGGCCGTTGTACGCCCCATGTGTGTGCATCGACTAGGTCCATGACACTATTTAGGTTGTCCAGGACTCAGTTGTCATTCCTCTCTGCACAATTCAACATTTGCAGCTTTTGACACTTGTGTTTGTGTCCCTAGCCAACCCCTTGCTGTTCTCACCTCCACCTGTGTATGCTAGTGAGTTTGTTGGCCAGCGTGTATTGCCACGCGAGCGAAAGCAGTGCTAGGAAGCCATCCCTCACCTGGTTCACCAATCTAGGAGCATGCAGGTGTGTGACAATTCAACCAAATCACAGGCATGCAATCCTACAAAATGTATTCTCCATTTTGGCTTGCAGAGTCATCACTAAACTAAGGCTTGTGACATGGTTGGTGCTGTGTCGACCAATTGTTAGCTTGATGACGGCACCACCAGTGTGTGCCCTCATGATATGTCACAGATTTGCACCAGAGAGCCTCAGTCCAGCTTAATCACCTGCAGTAATGATGTGGGTGTGTGAGTGGAGACAAGAGGGCACTTGCGTGTGTCACAACCGTAACCAACACTCCCCCATGACCCACAGACAAACAGTCTACACACACACACACACACACACACACACACACACAC
>SZWC01011846.1:60338-71681 GCA_023375785.1 Penium margaritaceum
GAGAGAGGGTAGAGTCCAGCTGACGGGCGTCCTCTGATGGGCCAGTGATGACAACGCCAAAGGAGGGGCACTGGGATGGGTAGGTGGAGGACACTCACGGTGGAGGAGAGTAGAACCCAGACGGGGGCCCCAAGTAGACTGGGCCGCCAAATCCAGGAGGCCACCCCCAAGGAGTGGGTTGAGTCGGTGGAGTGAAGGCAGTGCTGTAGGCAGCAGCTGTCGAGGAGGAGGACGTAGTGGGTCCAGTGGTCACAGTGGAGGTGGAGGAGCGAGCGGAACCTCCACCCGACCCTATGGTGCGAGCATAATGTGCGCGCATGGCTGAGGCAAGGCGGGCATCGTCAAGAGGCGCGAGGCACTTGGGTGCTGCATAACCGGTGGCACCGCAGTTCCAGCACATGACAGTGCTGGAGGAGGGAGATGAAGATGCAGCACCATCAGAGCCACGACCCTTGCTACCCCTGCCTTGACCACCACCACCTGAGGCACCCCCCCGGCCCCTGCCCTTGCCACCTCCTCCACCCCGTCCACCCCCTTGTGAAGCAAGAGACGTGGCTGTCGTGGTGGAAGTGGCGAATGATGACGCAAAAGCAGAGGAGGAAGAAGAAGGGATGGCAGTGGTAGCTGCTGCAACAACGACGCGGTGAATGCGTTTGTTCTACAGCAAGCTCCACCAGTCTGTCAGACACTGGGAGGTGAACTCCCACGAGGCACCAATGCCAGGGGGTGCATCAACTGGGAGGGGGATGGTAGCCAAACGTTCAAGCCCAATTGCCTTCACCTCCCTATATATGTCACTAAGTTCGGGGATGAGGCCGTTGACGATAGACATAATGGCAGGAAGCTGTCCAGGGGTGGCCTTACCAAGGTCGCGCAACAGTTGCAGACTGCGAGCCCAGTATGCGTCGGCAGCCTTGTCAGCACGCATGGAGAGCGTGTTGAAATGGACAGTGAGCACGCTCTGAGCAGCATGGCCCGACATTGTCGTGCATCGGTTGATCAGTGNCTGTAGGCAGCAGCTGTCGAGGAGGAGGACGTAGTGGGTCCAGTGGTCACAGTGGAGGTGGAGGAGCGAGCGGAACCTCCACCCGCCCCTATGGTGCGAGCATAATGTGCGCGCATGGCTGAGGCAAGGCGGGCATCGTCAAGAGGCGCGAGGCACTTGGGTGCTGCATAACCGGTGGCACCGCAGTTCCAGCACATGACAGTTCTGGAGGAGGGAGATGAAGATGCAGCACCATCAGAGCCACGACCCTTGCTACCCCTGCCTTGACCACCACCACCTGAGGCACCCCCCCGGCCCCTGCCCTTGCCACCTCCTCCACCCCGTCCACCCCCTTGTGAAGCAAGAGACGTGGCTGTCGTGGTGGAAGTGGCGAATGATGATGCAAAAGCACAGGAGGAAGAAGAAGGGATGGCAGTGGTAGCTGCTGCAACAACGACGCGGTGAATGCGTTTGTTCTACAGCAAGCTCCACCAGTCTGTCAGACACTGGGAGGTGAACTCCCACAAGGCACCAATGCCAGGGGGTGCGTCAACTGGGAGGGGGATGGTAGCCAAACGTTCAAGCCCAATTGCCTTCACCTCCCTATATATGTCACTAAGTTCGAGGATGAGGCCGTTGACGATAGACATAATGGCAGGAAGCTGTCCAGGGGTGGCCTTACCAAGGTCGCGCAACAGTTGCAGACTGCGAGCCCAGTATGCGTCGGCAGCCTTGTCAGCACGCATGGAGAGCGTGTTGAAATGGACAGTGAGCACGCTCTGAGCAGCATGGCCCGACATTGTCGTGCATTGGTTGATCAGTGCGTAGGCACAAATCGGGTCAGCAGGGGTGCAACGCACAGTGTCGGCATTGTAGGACCTGATCTCGTCTGTGAGGTCATCGGGCCCACCACGAATGAGGACACGGACAGCACGGGCAGAATGAGACTCAACAGGCATGAAAGGCGGGTTAGCAGAGGGGTTGGGCTCATGGTAGTATTCCTAGAGCTGCTCCCTCTGCGCCCAGGCACTGAATCAAACCTCCCAAGAATGGAAGGTAAGGTTAGAGGTGAAGTGAGGTGGGTTTGAGTCAAAGTCAGGCTTGCGCTGCACTGGTGGGGCGAGTGCTTTGGCTACGGCTGCGCCAGCGGCAGCAGAAACTACAAGAGGATCAGAAGAGGATGAGCCAGTGGTGGCGGATGCAGAAGCGGGTGAAGTGGAGAATGCTGTAGCAATGCCAGCAGACGGTGTGCCACGCAAGGTGGGTTGGAGGCGGTTAAGAACCAAATCAGCAATGTGATCTGCAAAGGTTTCTTGGCCAGCTTGCTCAGCACGCAGCCTTTCCTCAGTAGCGCGTTGTGGAGTGAGCGCAGCCTGGAGAGCAGTGCGCTCACGCTGCAACTCAGCCTGCAAGGCCGCGTATTGGTTGACGTCAACTGGCATGTTGTCAGTGACGCGACTCTGCCGAGGGAAGAGGTTTTCGGCAGAGTTTCCCCAGCCCCAGTGGGCGTGGGAAACGTGTGATAGGTGTGATGGTAGTCCGCTGCAAGGCAACAACCTGGTCACACAAACATACCAACACAGAGATGGCAGGAGGAGAAGAAGAGACCAAGCTCAGCAAGCACAGCGGCGCAGTGAGAACAACGGTGGGAGAGCTGCTGCAGCTGAGGAGGCTACAACTGCAACAGCAGCTGATGCGGAGACGATGAGGCAGGCTACTCCTGTCAACGATGCAGCTGACAGGGTGGAGATGACTGCAGCAGTCGAGATCAACAGCGGAATGTGCCTATTCACTGAAGATGAAGAGGAGGGCAAGGATGATGCCTGCGATGTGGAGGTGTTGATGGAGTCAACAGCGCTAGAGAGCGATGTGGCCGCTTCCGTTGCTGACGATGCAACTGCGTCTGCTGCAGCAGCAATCTGGGTCACTACATTAACAGCAGCAGCTGCCAAGGGTCCCTGATCAATAGCAGCTATGGTGTAGGTCTCAATAGCTCTGCCAGCGACAGTGCTAGCTGGTGCTCGCGTGGCATGTGCAGTGGCTGCAAAAGTAGACGCAACGACAGTACTGGACACGAGTGCAGCATGTAGTGCAGTCAGAGTATCAGGACATGGTGAGGACACTGACTCTGCAGCTGATGCGGCTAGAGAAGCGACACTGTGAGGAGTAGATGTCCCTGATGATGTTGTCGTGGACATCGGCGCTGTGCCACGAGGTACAGCACGTCAACGTTNTGGCAGGAGGAGAAGAAGAGACCAAGCTCAGCAAGCACAGCGGCGCAGTGAGAACAACGGTGGGAGAGCTGCTGCAGCTGAGGAGGCTACAACTGCAACAGCAGCTGATGCGGAGATGATGAGGCAGGCTACTCCTGTCAACGATGCAGCTGACAGGGTGGAGATGACTGCAGCAGTCGAGATCAACAGCGGAATGTGCCTATTCACTGAAGATGAAGAGGAGGGCAAGGATGATGCCTGCGATGTGCAGGTGTTGATGGAGTCAACAGCGCTAGAGAGCGATGTGGCCGCTTCTTTTGCTGACGATGCAACTGCGTCTGCTGCAGCAGCAATCTGGGTCACTACATTAACAGCAGCAGCTGCCAAGGGTCCCTGATCAATAGCAACTATGGTGTAGGTCTCAATAGCTCTGCCAGCGACAGTGCTAGCTGGTGCTCGCGTGGCATGTGCAGTGGCTGCAAAAGTAGACGCAACGACAGTACTGGACACGAGTGCAGCATGTAGTGCAGTCAGAGTATCAGGACATGGTGAGGACACTGACTCTGCAGCTGATGCGGCTAGAGAAGCGACACTGTGAGGAGTAGATGTCCCTGATGATGTTGTCGTGGACATCGGCGCTGTGCCACGAGGTACAGCACGTCAACGTTGGTGGCGTGTCTTATGGGCAACAGGTGGGCTTACCCGTGAGTGAAGAGGCCTGTGGTCACGCGGTGGCACCATTGCTGGTTCGTTTTGTGCCATCGGAGAGTCGTTGGCGGCAGACTGACAGTGGTCTGCGTAGTCCCAAGCGTCTGCCCACTTGAAGTAGTCAGCGGGGTCGAACTCCTCGCCGAGGTGGTAGCCCGGGCTGCTGCGACGCAACCTCGACCACACCTCCCTCTCCGTCCGCTCCTCGTAGTACGCGAGCTCTTCGTCGATGCGGGCACGCTCACGTGGGGCCTTGGGAGACGTGGGAGTTGGCTCGGCTTCAGGAAGAGACGCCAGTGCACTAAGCACTTGGCTGCCCGAAGGGCAGCCTGAGGTGCTAAGGGGTGCACGGGGACGAGCTTCGGTTGCTGTGGTTTACGTGGCTGCAGTAGATGTGTCGGCTGCAACACGGCCGACGAAGTAGATGGGGACGGCAGTGGAGATGTGCCAGTCCCACGCACAAGAGTTACGCATCACGTTAAACATGGGAGCGGAGCGCACTGTTGCAAGGAGTGCACGGACGGCCGGTGGAAGACAGATGCTGCGGTCGGTGCCACCACGTGACGGCACTTGTATGCGTGCTGGAGCCGAAACTCGGCGGGGTGCGTGGGTACGGCAGCGAAGCTGCATTAGTTCATGCACGNATGTGCCAGTCCCACGCACAAGAGTTACGCATCACGTTAAACATGGGAGCGGAGCGCACTGTTGCAAGGAGTGCACGGACGGCCGGTGGAAGACAGATGCTGCGGTCGGTGCCACCACGTGACGACACTTGTATGCGTGCTGGAGCCGAAACTCGGCGGGGTGCGTGGGTACGGCAGCGAAGCTGCATTAGTTCATGCACGAGAGTAGCGCTACTCGTGAGCCACGGGAGCCAAGTATGCTGCTGTTGGTGAAGTTACGTGGTAGCACCAACGTACGTGCGGAGGCCGAAGCTCGGCAGGTTGCGAGGAGTCAGCAGCGAGAATGTGCCAGTCCTTTGCATGAGAGGAACACACCACACTCAAGGTGGGTGCAATGTCTGCGGCTGCGGGGTACAATGGTTGATGTTGTGGCCCCTACCCATCACAGTCGCAAGTGTGTTGCTTGCGCGGGATCACCCGCCACACTAATGTGGCCCGATGAGGTCTCAGGACTGTCACGAGAAGGAGAGGGTCCTCCTTGCTCTGATACCAGTAGGTAGCAACAGCTCCTAAGTAAGCACACAAGCAAGCAAGTGAGTGTGCGACAGGGCGACACCATGGATCGGGGCAAGCTCACTTGAACACACTAGGGGATAAGTGAAAGACAAGTGTGTAAGTAATAAGTGAGCGAGGTGGTAAGTACCATTTGACCGGGCCATCCACGTGAGGCATTCGACGTGGGGCCCGGACGCCACCCAGGGATCAAACCTGACCCTGGACCGAGCGAGTTCCAGGCGATTTCTCACACGCCGGTACAACCGGACATGTGGTCCCGAGGGATCAGCAATCTGGTTCACCACTCTAGGAGCATGCAAGTGTGTGACAATTCAACCAAACCACAGGCATGCAATCCTACAAAATGTGTTCTCCATTTTGGCAGAGTCATCACTAAACTAATGCTTGTGACAAGGTTGGTGCTATGTCCACCAATTGGCAGTTTGATGGCGGCACCACCACTGTGTGCCTCATGATGTGTCACAGTTTTGCACCAAAGAGCCTCANTGTGACAATTCAACCAAACCACAGGCATGCAATCCTACAAAATGTGTTCTCCATTTTGGCAGAGTCATCACTAAACTAATGCTTGTGACAAGGTTGGTGCTTTGTCCACCAATTGGCAGCTTGATGGCGGCACCACCACTGTGTGCCTCATGATGTGTCACAGTTTTGCACCAAAGAGCCTCATTCCAGCTTAATCACCTGCAGTAATGATGTGGGTGTGTCAGTGGAGACAAGAGGGCACTTGCGTGTGTCATAACCATAACCAACAGAAGCCTCCTGCCTCCGGCACATGCTCAGCTCCAGTGGCAGGCGTCCTTGGCGGTTGGGCCGCCGACGGTCACATCCACTGTGGATGCTGTCTGCATACGTCTACTGCTGGATCTGACTGTACCATTGCGTCTGCAGCGTCCANAGCATGCAAGTGTGTGACAATTCAACCAAACCACAGGCATGCAATCCTACAAAATGTGTTCTCCATTTTGGCAGAGTCATCACTAAACTAATGCTTGTGACAAGGTTGGTGCTATGTCCACCAATTGGCAGTTTGATGGCGGCACCACCACTGTGTGCCTCATGATGTGTCACAGTTTTGCACCAAAGAGCCTCATTCCAGCTTAATCACCTGCAGTAATGATGTGGGTGTGTGAGTGGAGACAAGAGGGCACTTGCGTGTGTCATAACCATAACCAACAGAAGCCTCCTGCCTCCGGCACATGCTCAGCTCCAGTGGCAGGCGTCCTTGGCGGTTGGGCCGCCGACGGTCACATCCACTGTGGATGCTGTCTGCATACGTCTACTGCTGGATCTGACTGTACCATTGCGTCTGCAGCGTCCAGCTCTGCTTAGGGTACAAATCTCATGCTAGCGTGGCACTGTTGTCACGAGAGACTAGTGTAGGCGCTGCTTGAGTTTGGGCAGCCATATATCCTCATTGCTATTTTTCTAGCAGATTCTGACCACACGACTGCATTCTCAGCATCTGTACTATGGTGTGGTCCAGTTTTAAGGAAAAACGGACGATGCCCGGGTTTTGGGTTGTTGGCCGTCTGGCAGGGCTCACGGAGAAAACCTGCCAGCCTGAAAATAGAGCTATTTTCTGATTGGCTGGTGAACTGAGTAACAAACCCATTGTGTCTTATTCTTGATCTTTATTCAGTTCTTTCCAGCTCTCAGCTGCTTTCTGGCGCCAACACTGGCACGAGCATCTCTGAGTAACAAACCCATTGTGTCTTATTCTTGATCTTTATTCAGTTCTTTCCAGCTCTCAGCTGCTTTCTGGCGCCAACACTGGCACGAGCATCTCTGAGTAACAAACCCAGAGCACTCAGACTTAAGTTCTAGAGCAGCAGACTGAGGTGGCAGCTGACTAAGCAACAACAACAACACTGCTACGCCAACTTGCTGCCTAGGAATTCTAGCTTGGAGTCACAGAAGACTTGTGCATAGGTGCCAAACAACACCGACGGACCCACACACGCGCCAATGCAGGGGAAATGCTGCCAGTTTTTTTCCGACAGCATTGACCATCTTGGTGGCGGTGTCAAAGTTTTCCCCACGGCCACTAGGCCATAGGAAATGCTGTTGGATTTTTCTGGCAGCACTGACCCCCAAGCATGACGCAAGGAGGTGAGCGGCCAGCGACGTCACGCACCACGATGACGATGCACGTTGCGATGACCAGGTGTGAGCGTGCTGCAAGCAGTAACAACAATGGCAGCTTGCCGCACCAACGAGCAGTGGCAAGAGCAGTTGTGCGCAGCAGCAGAAGCACCAGCCGGTAGCAACAGCACCAGCAGCCGCCGGTAGCAACAACATCCCACAGCAGCAGCAGCCAGCAGCAGTAGCTCGCAGCAGTAGTAGTGCGCAACAACAGTGAGTAGCAACAGCAGCCGACTGTAGCAGTAGTAGCAGCGAGCAGCAGCTAGCAGCATCAGTTGCAGGAGCGACCAACAGTAGCTCGCATTAGCAGCAGCTGTAGCAGCTGCAACTCACAGTAGCAGCAGCTACTCACAGCCTACTGCTTGCAGCGAGTTTCAAGCTGCAAGGAGCGAGCTTGCTACTCGCAACCCGCAACAAGCAGCAAGTAGGGAGCTCGCTATGACGAACGAAGAAAAAAAATCAAAAAAAGGGGGAAACACACCAAAAAAATCCCCCATCCGGCTTCAACCACCACCACAGCTGCTGCAATAGCCAGAGCAGCACGTAGCAGCTCAGGAACAATAGTAGCAATAGCTGCTACTATAATAGCAACTGTTATAACAGTAGCAACAACAACTATAGCAATAGCAACAATCGCTCCTATAACAACAGTCGTAACATTAGTAGCAGTACCAGCAGCTGTTGTAGCAGCAGACTAGTAGCAGCGGCAGCGGCGGGAGCAGCTGCATTGTAGTTGACGTAGTAGCAGCTCCAACAACAACTGCTACTGATTTCAGCAATTCTCAACTAACGTCATTGCTGATGTTAGTGTTGACATCATCAACAAAAAAAAACCTGATCTATAGCAACAAATCTGTAGACAACGTAGCAGCAGCTGCTGAAGTAAACCATCGTGACGTCACTGCTGCCATCAGTAGCACACAAAAAAAAGGGAACAAGGAGGGCCAACAAAACACCATGGCTAAGAACACAAGTGGGGAGGGGTCCTCCTCTCTTGGGGGGACCCCTAGCCCCCCTTTCTTCCAGCATCTGCAGCATTTGTAACAGTAGCAACATCAATAGTAGCAGCTGCNGCCGGTAGCAACAACATCCCACAGCAGCAGCAGCCAGCAGCAGTAGCTCGCAGCAGTAGTAGTGCGCAACAACAGTGAGTAGCAACAGCAGCCGACTGTAGCAGTAGTAGCAGCGAGCAGCAGCTAGCAGCATCAGTTGCAGGAGCGACCAACAGCAGCTCGCATTAGCAGCAGCTGTAGCAGCTGCAACTCACAGTAGCAGCAGCTACTCACAGCCTACTGCTTGCAGCGAGTTGCAAGCTGCAAGGAGCGAGCTTGCTACTCGCAACCCGCAACAAGCAGCAAGTAGGGAGCTCGCTGTGACGACCGAAGAAAAAAAATAAAAAAAGGGGGAAACACACCAAAAAAATCCCCCATCCGGCTTCAACCACCACCACAGCTGCTGCAATAGCCAGAGCAGCACGTAGCAGCTCAGGAACAACAGTAGCAATAGCTGCTACTATAATAGCAACTGTTATAACAGTAGCAACAACAACTATAGCAATAGCAACAATCGCTCCTATAACAACAGTCGTAACATTAGTAGCAGTAGCAGCAGCTGTTGTAGCAGCAGACTAGTAGCAGCGGCAACGGCGGGAGCAGCTGCATTGTAGTTGACGTAGTAGCAGCTCCAACAAAAACTGCTACTGATTTCAGCAATTCTCAACTAACGTCATTGCTGATGTTAGTGTTGACATCATCAACAAAAAAAACCTGATCTATAGCAACAACTCTGTAGACAACGTAGCAGCAGCTGCTGAAGTAAACCATCGTGACGTCACTGCTGCCATCAGTAGCACACAAAAAAAAGGGAACAAGGAGGGCCAACAAAACACCATGGCTAAGAACACAAGTGGGGAGGGGTCCTCCTCTCTTGGGGGGACCCCTAGCCCCCCTTTCTTCCAGCATCTGCAGCATTTGTAACAGTAGCAACATCAATAGTAGCAGTTGCAATAGGAGTAGCAGCAGAAGCAATCCACAAGCTTTGTCGCTGGCTCCTCCGATCCACTGGCTGCCATTCAACAATATCTTGCCGCACTGACGCAACAACTTGCAGCACTGCAACCGCAAGCATCACATACACATACCAGTGCTCCACCGCCCTTCCTTCCTCGTGTGCACACCAACCACATTGTATCTACAACCACGCATCACTTGGCGCAGCAGCAGACCCAACGTCAGCAGCAGACAATATCCTCTGTCGTTGGCCCCACTCTGGGTGCCAACCGTAGGTCAAAGGACTTTGAGACCCCGCCCCCGCCGCTTCAGGCCGGGGAACAGTTCCGGAGCTTGGAGCTTAGCTTCCGCAACTGGGCACAGGGTGAGGGCCTGTGGGCATACTACACTCTTCCGTACGACTCCACCCAGACTGACCAATTGTATGATGTTGGTCGCACCTCGGGCATCACACCTTGCTATAGAGCCCTCCTCGGCGGCTTCACCACTGGCGGGACCCCAGACCATGCAGCTGCATGGCAAGTCCTCACCCATCCCCATCGCCTATCCAACAAGGCTCAGACCAGCCATCTGTTGCGAGAGTTCAACTCCCTGCACATGGGGGAGACCAAGACGGTCACCCCATACTGGCAGCGGGCTGAGGACATCCTAAGTTGCCTAGGCACCTATGCTCCACCCCCTCCAGCCGTGCTCCTCACCATCAAGCGTGGTGCCACCGACGCATACGCTGACATATTTTTCCACTACACCCAGGACATCCTCTCCACCATGGCGAACCAGGGCACCCTCATGCCCTANCTTAGTCATTCTTCTCCTTCTGTCCTTCTCCCGTGCGTCTGTCCCTCTTGACCTGATCCATTCCAATGTCATGGGTCCTCTCCTTACAGATTCCGTCACAAAGCATGGACGCTATGTCCTTACCCTCACCGACGACTACTCTCGCTACTGTTGGGTCTTCTGCCTTGGGTAGGAAAGCGATGTCGCTCCTGCCATTCAGGACTAGCTTGTCCATGTGGAGCACGAGTGCGGTCTGCCTCTTTGCCGCTTTTGCTCCGATTGCGGTGGCAAGTACATGGAAGAGACCACGACTTTTCCCGCCTCCTGCTATGTCCACCGCGAGACGTCGGCGCCTGACACACCAGCCCTGAACGGCATCTTCGAGCGGTTGAGCCGCACGAGGGCTGACGCCGTCCGCACCATGCGGGTCGAGTCTGGCCTCTCCAATGGCTTCTACTTTGAATTCATGGCCTACATGACGTGGGTCTAAAACCAGATTCTCCATGGGCCTCTTCCTTGCCAGTCGATGCCGTACTAGCACTGGTGCAGTCAGCGGGCTGACCTCATCCCGGCTTGTGTCTAGGGCTGCGTGGCCATTGTGTGGCTACCCGTCCCACAGTAGGGCAACAATCTCGTCCCTCACGGATGTCCTTGCACCTTCCTCAGTGTCTCCCGTCTGTCCAAAGCCTAGCGCTTGTGGGATCACGCCCGGCACTGCATTATCAAGTCCCGCGATGCTCTCTTTTTTTAGGAGTTGTTTCCTTGCGACCTCGTTCGCTCAAGCTCGATAATTTCCCAGTTAGTCCTACCCTCATCTTGCCGCTTCCAGGCAACACATCACTTGGTCCCTCAGTGCTAGCACCCCCAGCCCTGTCCGTTGGTCCCTTTGAGTCGATAGCCTTGTCCGCGTCTGCTGGTCCCTCTGGGCTGGCAGTCCCGTCTGCCTCCACTGGCCCCTCCTGGACGGCAACCCCATTCGCGTCCGCTAGCCCCTCTGGGCCGGCAGGTCCAATTGCGTCGGCTGGCCCCTCCGCGCCAGTAGCTGCGTCTGCGTCTACTAGTCCCTCCAGGACGAGAGTCTCGTCCGCGTCTTCTGGTCCCTCCTGGCCGGCAGACCAGACTGCGTTCACTGGCCCCTCTAGGGCGACAGTCCCAGTCGCGTCCGCTGGCCCCTCCAGGCCGGCAGCCCTAGTCGCGTCCGCTGGCTTCTCCACACCGGCAGCCCCGTCCGCGTCTGTTGGTCCCTCTGTGTCTACAAACACGTCTACATCCATTAGTCCCTCCGGGTCGGCAGCTCCGCTTATGTC
>SZWC01011846.1:75639-87071 GCA_023375785.1 Penium margaritaceum
CCCATCAGGTGTGAGAGGCATGGAGGCCGTGGAAACTACGCAATGCAGGTCAATGAAGCGCTCCCCCACGATGCGTGCGTATCAAGCCTGATGCAGCAATGGTGTCCGAAGTGTGCGGTCTTGCACGATCTCCATGCCAAGAAACACCGCTACAGGACCAAGGTCCTTCATCCTATAGGTAGTCTGGAGGGCCGCCTTGGCCTCCTTCACGACCTCCATAGAAGGGTGCGATCAAAAGGGTATTCACATAGACTAGGATGGCGGTGAAATGCTCAGGCGTCCGTCGCATAAAGAGAGAGGCATGTGCCTCGCTCCGTACATATCCCGCGCGAGTCAGGTTTCCAGTGATCTCCTGGTTCCAACACCGAGGACACTGCTTGAGGCCGTACAAGGACTCGTACAACCGATTGACCTTGTCACTATCCTCAAAGCCTGGTGGCTGAGCCACATAAATCTCCTTACCAGAGAGCCATGGAGGAACACATTGTTCACATCCATCTGGTACAACTCCAAATCACCCTGAGCAACTACACCAAACACGGCGCGAGCTGAGGTCATGCGGCCGACAGGGGGCAAAGGTGTCAGTGTAATCAATGCCCTGGATCTGAGAGTACCCCTTGATGACCAAGCGAGCCTAGTGGCGTTCCAGTGAGCCATCCGTCTTCACTTTCTTGCGGAAGACCCACTTGACCTGAATAGCCTTCCTCCCAGGTAGAAGGTCGACTAGCCCGTAAAATCCATGGTCTCGGAGGGCACGAGGCTCATCCTCGCAAGCACCACACCAGGTGTCAGCATCCTGTGATGAAAGANAGGAGCAGGTGATGCCTTGCGAGGAGATGCATGTGTGGCAGACCCCGGATTGGGTGTGAAAGTTGGAGCAAGTGAGGTTGGACCACGTACAAAAGCCGGTGTGTTGGCGGACACAGGTATGGGATCATGGGTGTGTGTGGGGTGTGAGGGAACACGGGTAGAAGCCGGCTATACTGGAGAGGTCCGTGGGCCAACAGGGATGATCGATGGATCATCAAGAGCCGGAGGCCGAGAAGTGGAGGGAGCTCGTACGGACACATCAGCCGGGTGAGAGGTGCTCGCAGGCTCAGACTCCCCCATCCGTCAAGAAGCCTCACACGTAGGATCGTACGTGATAGACAGCGACGTGATCGAGGTCAGACCGCGGTAGGTGAGGGACTAAAAAAGAAGCGCATCACCAGACTCAACGATGCGACAATGAGTGGGGTGCCAAGAACGCTAGGCCTTCGACTGCGGGAAGATGCCTACAAAGGCACTTAAGTGACCCCGCAGCGAGACCTTGGACCTCTGCTGGTCCTCGGTATACCACACACAAGCCAAGGATCCATGGACACGAGCGAGACGCAAGTCACCACGGTGGCCAAACCAAAGCTCGGACGGTGTAAGGTGGTCCAGAAGGGGACCCTACGCGAGGCCGTTCCAGTTCCACATCAAGTAGGTGAATCCTTCGAAGGCAAAGGACTATGCGAGACCGCACTCATATCGCATAGCACAAACCGCATCCTCCATGGTGCGGTTACAGCACTCAGAGACACCATTCTATTGAGGACTAGCAAGAGTGGAGACCAGGTGAAAAACTCCGTGCTCGGCGAAGAAATTGTCCATCTCACCAAGAAACTCACCACCGCGAACCAAACAGAAGGTATGTAGCGTATGGCGAGACTAACGGGCATCCATCACTAGCCAGAGGCAAACCTTGAGAGCGGCATCGCTCTTTTGGCACAGGCTGTAGACCAACCGCATCCAGGTGAAGTCTATAGTCAGGGTTAGGACGTATCTGCCCCGATCGGAAAAAGAATCGGCAGGAAGAAGACCGAGAAGGTCTGAATGGACCAACTCGAGAGGGCGAAGTGCACAAGAACGGGAGTCAGGATAGCTACAATGATGCATCTTACCATGAGCGTAGAATAGACACTCGGTCTTCGGGGGCATCTCGAAAGAAGCCACATCAAGAACGAGTGCGGGTTGTGTCCGAATGCGCTTCAACATAGTGTCGGAGCCCACATGACACAGGCGTCAATATAGCAGTCGCTGGTGCTCAGCAGAGAGAACGCTAGTGACAAACACTCAAGCAAGAGGAGAGGGGGAGCAAGAAGGAGGAGGAGAAATCCGAGTAACAATATAGATCATCCACAACAGAGGCACGAAGAACAACGGTATGAGTATCAATAGTTGTCACAATCGCAGAGTCTGTAGTGTGCTCGACACAGAGTCCCATCAACATGCAGGCACACACAGAAAGCAAGATCAGCTCAAGGTTAGGTACAAAAAGCACCTCGGAAAGATACAGGGGGCCAGACGGACCATCAAAGCACACAACCTCAACACCCTGGACTGGGAAGGACTAACGAGAGCTTGTGCGAACCGAGCGAACAGAGGCAACATGATCGAGAAAAACGAAGTCACTACAACGATGAGTGGCACCAGAATCGATGATCCAAGTTCCACCGGGATCACGACCAGAGGGCGTCACTGTACAACGGGCAATGGAGCACTCGGCCTCAGACAGGCACTAAGAAACAGGTGAGGAGGAACAACAAAGGACACATGAATGAATCATGAATGCGACTCATGAATGCAGCCGGTACTATCTGGCCCATCGTCATCACATGCCAGCTGTGCCCCCCCACAAGAGTCATCACGAGCGACGTGAACATACAAACAAGTAGTCTGTGAACCACCCGGGTGTGACAACACACTCGCACCTCCCTGAAAGCAAAGCTCCAAAAGATGACGAAGCTCGGCAATGGTGCGGTCACGCGGGTCCGGGTCGCCACTGCTTGCTGGTGAGGAAGCGAGAATTGTTGCAGTCATGGTCGAAGCGTGACCAGAGGCTATGCTGGTGGACGCCTGGAGACGCTGTGCGTGTGCAGCCTGGAGACCGCGAGTGATCTACGCCAAATCNAACGAGAGCTTGTGCGAACCGAGCGAACAGAGGCAACATGATCGAGAAAAACGAAGTCACTACAACGATGAGTGGCACCAGAATCGATGATCCAAGTTCCACCGGGATCACGACCAGAGGGCGTCACTGTACAACGGGCAATGGAGCACTCGGCCTCAGACAGGCACTAAGAAACAGGTGAGGAGGAACAACAAAGGAAAAATGAATGAATCATGAATGCGACTCATGAATGCAGCCGGTACTATCTGGCCCATCGTCATCACATGCCAGCTGTGCCCCCCCACAAGAGTCATCATGAGCGACGTGAACATACAAACAACTAGTCTGTGAACCACCCGGGTGTGACAACACACTCGCACCTCCCTGAAAGCAAAGCTCCAAAAGATGACGAAGCTCGGCAATGGTGCGGTCACGCGGGTCCGGGTCGCCACTGCTTGCTGGTGAGGAAGCGAGAATTGTTGCAGTCATGGTCGAAGCGTGACCAGAGGCTATGCTGGTGGACGCCTGGAGACGCTGTGCGTGTGCAGCCTGGAGACCGCGAGTGATCTACGCCAAATCAAGCAGTTGTTGGCACTCGGTGTAGCGATGATCTCCTCCACAATTGTAGTAGTGGACATTGCATCCACTGCTACCGCCCGAGGACTACTACTGCTGTTGCGACTACTGCTGGCCCAAACCACGCTTCTTCCTACCCTTCTTCCCCTCTGCCGTGGCTGCCACACCCTAACACTGAGTCGAGGTAGCTGGGGTGGAAGGAGAAGAGGAGGGTGTGCTAGAGGATGAAAACGTGGTTTGCAAGAGGGGCATCGGTGGCGACGTGATGACCACTGCAACAAGACAACTCTCCTGATGGGCCACGGCTACCGCGCGGGCAAAAGTCACTTGGAGGAAAAGCTGATACGCCCAAGGGAGGAGCTTATATGAGGTGGAGAAAGGCTCGAGCACGACTTCGCTGTACCCCGAGAAGATATCTGCGTGCTCAAGACGAACTCCGATCATGAGCGTGTGAAGCGCCAAAAGTTATGTACCTCCTGAAGTCCCAATGCGCGTGTAGGTGCGCATGGCACACCGCTAGTAATCGGCTGCGGGCTCAGCAGGTTCCTGACGAAGGGAGTGAAAGGCGCAAATGTGAGCCACGAGGGTGGCGTGCGTCTCTGCAACAAGTAGGGACAGTGCCAAGTCCAAGCCCCCACGTACATCAGCATCCGCACCCGTGCCAACCTGGCCAAAGAAAGGGCGAAAGTCCAAAATAGTCCCGCGTGGTATGGCGTAAAGGAGTCCGCACATCGCCCGAGCCGTTGTCAGCACCTAAGCACGGTCCGTAACCTGGTACGGACTGTGATAGTAGGACCATACCCCTTCTGAAGTGGCCCAGACCTAGAAGAGAGTCTCCCAACAGTCAAAGCCGTCATCGTCAACATAGTGTGGGAGTGGTGTCTTGAAGTCCTTTGGTTGCTGCTCTGTACGGAGTGCAACCACGGGCTGGGAAGGACGAGGGATGGGGAAGACATCGGGACGAGGAAAGTCGCCGAGGTATGAGTCAGGCAAGGATCGGAACTCCGATAACCAGGAACCAGAATGCGTCTGAAGCTGGCAGAGACGCTCTTGAAGTTTGTGATTTTCCCTCTCATAGATGTCATCCCCCATGCCAGGCATGTCGAGGTCCTCATCCAAATGATCGAAAAGTGGCGGGTCCTGTCCAGCTACTCTCCTCCGTGTAGATGCTGACTGCTGTGCAGAAGGTATGGCACCGCTGACTCCCTCGGATGTCTGCTGTGAAGACATGGAAAAACCACGAATAAGATCAGTGAGCACACGGATAGCATCAGTCTGCTACTGCTGCTGACAAAAAATCTCATTGTGCTGACTACGCAGGTCCGCAATGGCCTGCGAGCGTGGGCTCATGACCCCTCTCAAGGAGGAAGAGGGATGTGGTTGTTCTTTACCCTTTTCACCGGTCGGAGCCATGTCAACGCTCAGTATGGACCAATACGTCAAACTGATCAGATTGTAGAAATGTCAACATTTATCGAGGATTTGCAACGCTGGTAAACCATGATGACAACAAAAAATGTGGCTTACTGTTGGTGCTGATGTCATCGCTCACAATGATGACGTCAGCATGAAGGTTGTCCGAATGAGGAACCTTTTGGAGAGATTATGCACCAAAGGATTCTGAATGCAGTGGTGGTGNTCATCGTCAACATAGTGTGGGAGTGGTGTCTTGAAGTCCTTTGGTTGCTGCTCTGTACGGAGTGCAACCACGGGCTGGGAAGGACGAGGGATGGGGAAGACATCGGGACGAGGAAAGTCGCCGAGGTACGAGTCAGGCAAGGATCGGAACTCCGATAACCAGGAACCAGAATGCGTCTGAAGCTGGCAGAGACGCTCTTGAAGTTTGTGATTTTCCCTCTCATAGGTGTCATCCCCCATGCCAGGCATGTCGAGGTCCTCATCCAAATGATCGAAAAGTGGCGGGTCCTGTCCAGCTACTCTCCTCCGTGTAGATGCTGACTTCTGTGCAGAAGGTATGGCACCGCTGACTCCCTCGGATGTCTGCTGCGAAGACGTGGAAAAACCACGAATAAGATCAGTGAGCACACGGATAGCATCAGTCTGCTACTGCTGCTGACGAAAAATCTCATTGTGCTGACTACGCAGGTCCGCAATGGCCTGCGAGCGTGGGCTCATGACCCCTCTCAAGGAGGAAGAGGGATGTGGTTGTTCTTTACCCTTTTCACCGGTCGGAGCCATGTCAACGCTCAGTATGGACCAGTACGTCAAACTGATCAGATTGTAGAAATGTCAACATTTATCGAGGATTTGCAACGCTGGTAAACCATGATGACAGCAAAAAATGTGGCTTACTGTTGGTGCTGATGTCATCGCTCACAATGATGACGTCAGCATGAAGGTTGTCCGAATGAGGAACCTTTTGGAGAGATTATGCACCAAAGGATTCTGAATGCAGTGGTGGTGATTTTGTGTAAAAAAACCTTGAAGAAAGTCAAGAACGTCACCGTTTTCTTTTCAGCCCAAAATCCGAGAAGAAAATCTAGATCTGAGAGCGTTGTTTCATTTCATGGAGCCTATAGGGCATGAAATGAGGCGGGTGTGGAAGCGATGGATAGGGTTTTGCAAGAGCTTTCTAACAAGCTCTTGCACGCCAAAAGTGGTGGTCAAATGGGGTAGTTGCATTCTCTCACGTTCGGGGAGGGTGGTATGTGCTACCGGAGTAAAGCTTCTGGGACCCTTCACATATCTCTTTTCAACATCTCATGCCTCAACTGCTGCTGGAGAGGGTTGAGAAATCCTTGGCTGCCCCGTGGTGGTGGCGTGGTCATGCGGTTGCAAGGGTGTCTCCGCTGCCGCAATCTGCTACGTCGGATCACCGTGGATCGGTGGGTCCTCCCAAGACCGTGGCTTTAGTTGTGGCTCTCACTGCTGCTACCACTGTTGCGTCTCTACTACGCAGCTCAGCAAGGGATGCTTTGCCGCTCTGATACCATGAGAAGATGCGTACAAACTTCCTAGCCACACAGCCGCTGACTGGGCGTTAGTGCTTCGTCAAACGACGACAAAGTTGTATATGCAACGAACAAGGGTCTGGCTAGGACACACAAGTCAGAGTGTCATGATGCTTCAATAGCAGTTGTAGAGAGAAATGCCACATGACAGGTCCATGGCATAAGTACCTGCCGCGGCACACGGCGGGTGTCGCACGCGCCACCACAAGGTCTGTCCTAAAACCGGCCGAAAACCGCTATTTTGGTCGTAACTCATCGTACACATGTCATAACGCTACCCCGTCTGAACCTAGACGTGCAGAAGCACAAGCCGGACGCTACGACTAGTCACATGTGTGCATCCGGCATCAAACGGTAGACACATAATACAAAAACATGCAAATCAAGCCCACGGCCAGTCCACCGATAAACTCCTATGTGTTAAAACCGGCCCAAAACCACTGTTTTGGCCGTAACTCATCGTAGACATGTCATAAGGCTACCCCGTCTAAACCTAGACGTGCACAATCACAAGCCAGACGCTACGACTAGTCACATGCATGCATCCGGCATCAAACGGTAGACACACAATACAAAAACATGCAAATCGGGCCCACGGCCAGTCCACCGATAAACTCCTACGTACTACAGAAAAACTGGAGGAGGTCCTTGGCAGCGTCCAGAGCTCTGGGACGGTTGTCGGTCAGCTCCAAGCTGGTAGTCCACCACCAGACGACGCACCGGTACCATTTGGGTCCGCATCAGTGCACGGGCATGGACACGGCCGAGTGGTCACAGTAAACTGTACAAATCAACAGGAACATCACAAATCACAACAAATCAATCTACTGAATGTGTCATAGCCCGTCGATGTGCACTGCGCCTGAAAGTAATGGGGGAGTGTTGGTTTTCTGTCACATCTCTCATTGTGCTCTAGTGTGACCTCCCAGCTTGTGTACATTGGCGTGCAGATGAGTGACAGCGAGACTCGACGATGCTGGAGTGTCGTCCGGTGGAGCCGAGACACACCGAGGACTACACGCAGTTTGCTAGAGAATCCTCCCTCCAGCGACGTGCTCAGCTCCATCGCCAGGCCTCCTCGGCAGGCCTCCTCGGCTATCGGGCCGGCGGCGGTCACAACCACTGCGAATGTTGTCTGCATGTGTCTAATGCTGAATCTAACTGTACCATTGCGTCTGCAACGTCCAGCTCAGCTTAGGGTCCAAATCTCATGCTAGCGTGGCATTGTTGTCACCAGGGACTAGTGTAGGCGCTGCCTGGGTTTGGGTAGCCATATATCCTCACTGTTGTTTTTCTAGCAGTTTCTGACTGCACGACTACGTTTGGAGCGTCAATATTATGGTATGGTCTAGTTTTTAGGCAAAACGGACGCTGCCCGGGGTTTGGGCTGTCGGCCGTCTGGCAGGTCTCACCTAGAAAAGCTACAAGTCTGAAAACAGAGCTGTTTTCTGATCGGCTGGTGAATTGAGTAACAAGTTCTACAGAGCTTGGGGAGGNTTGTTCAGTTATTTCAAGTTGTGAGCTGCTTTCTAAAGCTAACACTGGCGCGCGCATCTTTGAGTAACAAACCCAAAGCACTCGGACTTTGACTATAGAGCAACAGGCTGAGGGGGCTGCTGACTAAGAAACGAGCGTGGATGCCTGCACGCTGCATCAACAACGCTGCTGTCCCAACTTGCTGCCTAGGAATTTTAGCTCTGCTTTGCTGTTGTGCTATGCTCTTCTGCCTTGCTACAGAATTTCTAGGATGAAGAGCAAGAAAACTCTCTCCCATCTCTTGACGTTGTGAAAGCATGGCTGATGCCACTGGCCAAAGAGGTGGTATCTTCTTCATTTGTTTGTTTTTTCAGCTCATTGTGGGTCAACATCAAATGGGAGAAGGTCTTCCGACATGTCCGTGGAAAACTTGCTCAAGGGCCATTTACCGTAGTTTCTCTTACATTCTCTTAGTTATGTTCGACCAAAATTTTCAGCCTTGGAATTGTGTGTTGTGATTTGTGACGTTCCTGTCGACTTATACAATTTACTGTGACCACTTGGCTGTGTCCATGCTCGTGCACATCCTTGATGCGGAACCAGGTGGCACCGGTGCATTGTCTGGTGCTTGGAGCTGATCGACGGTCGCCCCAGAGTCCTGGATGCTGTCTGGGACCTTCTGCAGTTTTTCTGTACCTTGGTGGACTGGCCATGGACCCGATTTGCATGTCCTTGCATTGTGTGTCCACCGTTTGTTGCCAGATGCATGCATGTGACCAGTCGTAGCACCCGGCTTGAGATTCTGCACCTGTAGGTTCAGACAGCGTAGCGTTCTGACTTGTCTACGCTGAGGTACGGCCAAAACAGTGGTTTTGGGCCGGTTTCAGCACAAACCTTGCACTCCCGCGTGCAACACCCGCCGTGCGCCGCGGCAGGTACTTATGCCATGGACCTTTCATTTGTCATTTCTCTCAGCAAATGGTATTTGAAGCATTCTGACACTTTGCCTTGTGTCCCCTAGCCAGACCCTTGCCGTTGTGTGCACGACTTGTGACTGTTGTCACTGTCTGACCAGGCAGTGACGCCTCGTCAGCGGCAATATCACAAGGAAGCTTCCGCGCATTTTCTCATGGTATCAGAACAGCGAGACTCCTCTCGCTGAGCTGCGCCGCAGAGATGCAACACCGGCAGTAGTAGTGAGAGTCACCGCCGCCGCCGCATCCTGGGACTTGTTGCAGCCGTTTTTTAACAACATCATCATTCAGTCCCCACCACCACATCAGGTGAGCTGCGGCATTTACTAGCTTCTGTAGCAGCAACAGCAGCACCACCACCGGGTGGGAGCAGCAGTCGTGTCTGGCTGCCACCCTATACACAAAAGAAAAAAAAGGAGTAGCAGCTTGCAATAGCAGCTTCCGGCGGCGGCTACAGCACTGATAGGGTGCAGCGGCGGTAGCAGCTCGTAGTAGCGGCGGCATCAGCAGTCGTGAGCAGCAACAACAGCGTAGCAGTAGTAGCGGAAGCAGCAGTAGCACAACAGCAACATTGCAGCTGCTACAGCGACTGTAGCGTAGCGGCAGTAGCGGAAGCAGCAGTAGTGCAGCAGCAGCGGAGCAGCAGCATTGCCACAGCGTAGCTGCAGCGTTGCAGCTGTGCATAGAAACTGCGTAGCACTGTGCAGGGCTGCGTGGCACTGTGCTGGCCTGCGCAGCCCCAATGCACCTGTGAGCAGGGGGTGACGATGTCACGTCCACCGGTCACGCGGATTTTGCGTGACCTTCCAAAAAAATTGCTGGCGTAAAATATGCTAGCAAAAAAAACGCTAGTGTTTTTTTCCGCAAGCGTAAGAAACGCTGACGTCGTCATCAACTGTGCTGATGTCAGCAATTTTGCGGTGAAAACGTCAATTTTTTTAAGGTTTCAACTCCTCAAGAAACACTATCGGTTTATCGTTCAGAGCATTTTTTACGCTTAGCCCCATACTGAGCGCTGACATGGCTCCGACCGGTGACAAGAGCAAAGGACCATCGGATCCTTCTTCCTCCTCCTCCAGGGTCATGAGCCCACGCTCGCATGCCATTGCGGACCTGCGGAGTCAGCAGGATGAGATACGTTGCCTAGAGCAGCAGTAGACTGACGCCATCCGCACGCACACTGGTCTTCTTCAGAGTCAGTCCACAGCCCCACAGCACACCTCTGGGGGAGTCGGCAGTGTCACACCTTCTGCACAGTAGTCAACTCTACATCAAGGAGAGCGGCAGGACAGGACCCGCCACTTCTTGATCCTTTGGAGGAGGACCCTGATATGCCAGGCATGGACGATGACACTCCCGAGAGGGAGATTCGCGTACTTCAGGAGCGTCTTCGCTAGCTGCAGATGCGTTCCGGTTCCCCGTTCCCGGAGATCCGATCTTCGCCTGAGACATACCTCGGCGACTTTCCTCATCCCCATGTCTTCCCCATCCCTCATCTTTCCCATCCTGTGGTTGCTCTCCGTATGGAGGGGCAACCTAAGGACTTTGAGACACCGCCCCCACGATATGTCAGCGAGGACAGCTTTGACTGCTGGGAGACCCTTTTCCATGTCTGGGCTACTTCAGAGGGAGTTTGGCCCTACTACCACAGTCAATACTAGGTTACAGACCGTGCTCAGGTGCTGATAGTGGATCGGGCGATGCGCGGACTTCTTTATGCCATGCCTCGCGAGACTGTCGTGGACTTTCGCCCCTTCTTTGGAGAGGCCGGCACAGCCGCGGGTGCTGATCCACGTCGGGGCTGGGACCTGGCATTGTCCCTGCTTGCTGCAGAGATGCACGCCACCCGCGCGGCTCACATCCGCGCCTTCCACTCCCTTTCTCAGGGACTTGCTGAGCCCGCAGCCGCTTACTGGCGGCGCGCCATGCGCATCTACACGCGCCTTGGGACCGTAGGAGGGACACAACTATGGGCGCTTCGCACGCTCATGACCGGAGTCCGTCTTGAGCATGCCGACATCTTCACGAGGTACAGCGACGCATTGCTTGAGCCTTTCTCCACGTCCATTTAGCTTCTTCCTTTAGTGCATCAACTTTTCCTCCACGTGACATCCGCTTGTGAGGCAGTCGTCACCCAGCAGGAGAGCTCACTTGCTACACCGGTCATTGCATCACCAGCGATGCCTCCCTCGCAGTTCACTTCTCCATCCTCTGGCACGCCCTCCTCTTCCCCTTCCACCCCAGCTACCCCGACTCAGACGCAGGGTGTGGCAATAGCAGCACAGGTGAAGAAGAGTAGAAAGAAGTGTGGCTCGGGCCAGCAGCAGTCACCACAGCAGCAATCATCAGGCTGTAGCGGTGGACGCACTGTTCACTACTACAACTGTGGAGGCGCTCACCGCTACACCAAGTTCCAGCAGCCGCTCAACTGGACGCGGATCACTCGTGGTCTTCACGCTGTACACACACAACGGTCTGCGTCCAGCAGCACAGCCTCTGGTCGCGTGGCGACCACGACCG
>SZWC01011847.1:27668-61184 GCA_023375785.1 Penium margaritaceum
GTGCGCGACTCTTGACCACTCCTCAATCTTGAGGAACAACTCGTATGCCCAGGGCATGAGGGTGCCCTGGGGTGCCATCATGGAGAGAATATCCTGTGAGTACTGGATGAAGACGTCGGCAAAGATGTCGGTGGCCCCACGCTTGATGGTCAGGAGTGCAGAGAGGGGGTGGAGTGGCTTCCTCTAGGCGGCGAAGGATGTCCTCCGCCCGCTGCTAGTATGAGGTGACGGACTCCGTCTCCCCCATGTGGAGGGAGGTGAACTCCTGAAGCAGGCGGCTGGTCTGGGCTTTGCTAGAGAGACGATGTGGGCATGTGAGAATGTGCCATGCCGTGGTGGGGTCTGGAGTTCCTCCAGTGGTGAAGTCGCTGAGGAAAGGCTCAAGAGCAAGGCGTACAGCTGGAGGGACGACAGGGATGAGGGCAAACACAACTTGACCAGCATCATAGGCCTGGTCGAGATGGGTGGAGTCATAGGGAAAAATATAGTATGGCCATAGGCCCTTGTCCTTCGCCCGGATATAGAAGTTAAGCTCCCAGCTCCAGAACTGCTCGCCAACCTTTAGTTGGGGGGGGCGGGACTCAAAGTCATTTGGCCTGCGGCTGGCACCCAAATTGGGGCCGACGACTGATGATGTTGTCTGAAGTTGGCGCTGGGTGTCCTGTTGCGCCAAGTAGTGTGTGGCATTAGAAACAGCGCAACTAGCATGACCGGGTGGAAGGAAGGGCGGGGGGATGCTAGTGTGGCTGTGTGATGTCGGCAGCTGTAGTGTTGGAAGCTGCTGTGTCAGTGCTACAAGCTGCAGGCAAATGGAGGCGAAAGGGTTTGGCGAGCCAGCGTAGTCGACAACAAAGTCTTCAGGTTGTTGTTGCTGCTCCTTTTACTATTGCGGCTGCTGTTGCTGCTGCAGATGCTGATGCTGCTACTATTGTTGCTGTTGCTACTCTAGGTGCTACTACTGTTGTAGTGGCGGTGGCATTTGCTGTTACGCTTGCAAATGTAATTGCTGCTGTGGTTGCTACTTCTTCCGTGTCACTTACCTTTCCTTGTTTGTGAACTTGACCTGCGTTGATTCTCTAGGCCATGGCATTGTGCCTCTATCATGGTTCTTCCACTGCCTTACTCCTCGTTGTGAATCTCACTATGTCTAGTTAGCTAGTACCAACTGATATCAAAGTACTAGTAAGAGCATGATCCATGTTCAATCTTGAACTTGAGATCTTGGCCGTGGGTGAAGTGGCCACCGCTGCCGCTCTTGCCACCATGTCGTAGCTGCCACCACTATTGCTAGCTATTCTATTCGCCAACTTCGGCCGCCACTGCTATCCTTGTGCACAACAGCTACTGTAGTAGCAACATCAGTAGCATTCGCGACAGCCGCTACTGCCATGATGGCAACAGCTCCCGCAACCACTTTTTCTATAGCAATAACTATAGCACCAGAAGTTGTTGCAGCAGCTACATTAGCTACAACAGTGGCCTCGGCATAGGAGCACCCGCATCTGCAACTATAACCTCGGAAACAAGTCTAGCAGCAGCAGTAATCGCAGTGCTAGGGTCTATAGCAGCACCTGCATTGGCAATAGAAGCTGCAGCAGTACCATCATTAGCTGTAACACCAACTTGGGTGCCTGAAACAACTGTTGCAGGGGCAGCCTTTGAGGAGGAGCAATAGCAAATGCTGCCGCAACCTTGGAAATAGGAGTAGAGGGAGCAACAGTTGCAGTTGCAAAATTTGAAGCAGTAACCCCGCTACCGTGCTTTGGGCAACAACAACTACAGTAACAATCGCTACAAGAGCGGCCTCAAAACAGGAGCAGTGGTAGCTGCAGCTGTAGCCTCGCCACCAAGAGCAGCAGCGAGAGTAGCTGCAATCTCCGTAGCTATAGCAGTACTTGCCTCGGCAACTGTATCAACGTTGTAGTAGTAGCACTTGCAGCCATCTTTATGGCAGTAACAATTGTAGCAACAGAAGTTGCAGCGATAGCCGCATTAGCTGCAGGAGTGGCCTCAGCATAGGAGTACTCACATTTGTAGCCACAGCCTCGACACCAAGTGTAGCAACGGCAATAGGGGAAACCGCACTATCCATTGCAGCAGTAATCCCAGAATAGGAGCAGTCATAGCTGTAGCTGCCGCCTCTGCCATAAGAGAAGCACCGACAGTAGCTATAGCCTTGGCAGCTACAATAAAACCAGCGTCAGCAATAGCAACAATCGTGGCAACCATAGGAGCAACAATGCTGAAGGCTTGGGCAACCGACGTACCGTCACCACGTCCTTGCCACCTCGGTGGTGGAGGACATCGCAGTGGTGCATAAAGAGCTCCCATGTGCCACTCCTCATGGGTCCTACTATGAGGAGCGCAGCGCTACTTGCCGGGTGCAGCATCGTCATGAAGCCAGTGGAGGATTTCCCGTTTTTAACCACTCTTCTCCATCATGACACTATCCGATAAGACCCTCCTCTCACAAACCATAGGATACCTCGGGGGGATGTGACTTCTCTGCCATGGAGGTTGCCACCACCGACTCTCTAACCCGATCTAGAAAAGATGTTGTCTCGCTATCATCTATTCTGACATGTGTGGACTCTACTATCACAGACGCTGCTCTAGCATGAGCAGCCACCTTCACAGCTACGGCCAGGGCTTCACGCGCCACTGCATCTACCTTAGCAGGTTACGCCACAAAGGCCTACAACAAGGCCACTGTCATTGTCGGACCCGTTGTAGCAGCAGTCGCTGACATTGGCACACAGATCTCAACTGCCACAGGTGCCATCGCCTCCACCATCGAAGCTACAACATCGGTTGCAGCTGCCACGGCTATAGCCATTCACACTTGTGCAGCCTTAGCAGTCTCATCTGTGACGTCTACATCATCCGCTGCCATCTGTCTAGTGACAGTTGTTGTCTTTGTTGCTGCTATGATTGTGTCTCTAGGTGTACCGACAGTTGCTGGCTCTTGCTCTGGTAGTTCTAGCTGCCGCCATTGTGTCTGTTCTCTCTGCCGTGGTTGCTGCTATCATCCCACCTCTCCTTTCCTTCATTTGTTCTCCTCCCATCCCACGTGCTGCTTGACAGCCCCTCTTCCATTATTTTTCCCTCTTTGCTGGCTGGATCTGTGCTGTCTCCTGTTGGTTCTCTCTTTGACTTGGGGTGGGAAATCTCTTTCAGCACTAGCCCCACGTGCGTATGGCAGTTCTCAATGTTCCACGCCCACTGGGGCGGGGGAAACCTTGCTAATTTCTTCTAATAGAACCCCTCATCTGCCACCATGCCTGGTGAGGATGAGTCCACCATAGAAGAGTTGCAACGCCAGCTTAATCGCACTCTTGAAGCACAGTGCAATGTTGAGGATCACCTCAAGCTAGCAAAAGACAACCGCACTACCTTTCCTGATGAGGTTGCTGCCATTGTCCTCAAGCGCCTGCTGACTGCATCTGCTACCGCTCCTGCAGGTTGCACTACCGGCACTAGTTTTGGTGCCTTGTCCACTCTCGTTGCCGCTGGCACCACTAATTTTTCCGCTGCTACTGGCATCCTTGCTCTTGCTCTACTCGTCGCTGTACCACTACAGCATGAATTCTTTTCCCAGCCTGCCAAACCTGTCTCCAGGCCTTGCCTTCTCCTCCTAGGAAGTTCTTGGGCTCAAGGCGAGCGTCTCTGGGAGTACTACTTCATCCCTCATCTTGTCATGGATTTTTTTACCCTTGTTTCAGCTAAAGCTACTCGTGCTGTTTGCAATCTTGTAGCCGTTGTAGCCGAGCACCTCGTGGACGTAGTGCTAACCCCATTGGTGCTTATGCCATGCTTCGCCGCCGCACCACCATCAGCGGTCAGGCTTCACAGAGAGTCCTCATTGTTCAGTTCAACATGCTTGTAATGCATGTCAATGAGACTGCTGACGCCTTCTGGGCTCGCGGTTGCAAGCTCCTCAGTGAGCTTGGTGAGGCTGCCCTGACAGCTCCCGGCTATACTAACCATGGTCGACGGGCTCATTCTAGATCTGTATGACCTACAACATCAAAGAAGATGAGCTGCAAAAAATAACATTGTCACAACTTTCTAACAAGCCCTTATATGTCTTATTTGGCCTACGGAGCACTGAGATAAACTCTGTCAAAGTCTACCCTCTAGCACACTCTCCTGGCCTAGCGGGATGAGCGGCAGTTACCTTGTCACAAAAGAGAATTATGTCTCACACCACTTGGACTACCAACAATCATTGTCTGCACCTTCCTTGAAGTCTCTTGAAGGTCCTCTAGCTGCCTTTTCTCCTCAAAGGCCGCTCTCAGCCGTCCTGGCCAATAATCCTGCCGCCTTTTGAGCTCAAAGTGCGCAGGTTGTCACTTGAACCCGACCCATGATCTCAAACTTTCGAAATCCATATCTCACTCAAACGGACTCCGAATCGAGTTCCGTAAAGCATGTTGAAACCTGTGAAACATCCTTTGAGCAACTATTATGCCAGATGATTTTATCGGGCAACCTATTTTTGTCACTTTCTGGCACTCTCATATCCATCACTCCCCACATCATCACAATTCTTGCTACCTGTTACATTTCTCAATCCATATCTCTAACATCGTGTATGCCTGTTACCTTGCCCAGGACTAATTCTCCCCTTGTTAGTGCTCATGATCTTTGCTCACTCTCTTTGGACCCGCCTACACTGTCCTCTCTCTCTCTCTCTCTCTCTCTCTCTCTCTCTCTCTCTCTCTCTCTCTTGCTCGCTCTCTCTCTTTCCTTCTCTCTCGGGTTGTCCTCTTTATGAGTTGCAATCATGTGAGCTTCAGGACATGGTACCCCTCTTAGAAATCAACTTTTTATTTCACGTCTAGAGATGTTTTGGCTGGTATTGGATGGTTGCTCCTTGATTAGAGGTGTTCTTGGATGGATGCTCTTGAATGACAGGTACTGGGGGATGGGTACATCTAGAGACGTGTTGTTGGATGTGTTCCAGGTAGGATGCTTCTAGATGGGTGCTTCTGACTGGGTTCTCTTACATTGGTGCCTCAAAGGGATGGCTACAAGAGGGCTGGTACTAGAGGGGTGCTTCTTGATATGTGCAACACATGAGGTTTCTTGGTGCATGTTGTCACTATTGTGTGGCACCGGTGGTTTTGGTGCCGTTGTCGTAGCAACCGGGCAATGTTAGCACCATAGTAGCACTGGACCTGATTCCGCCCACTATCAAGAGGTGCCTGGATGTGGCTTGACAGCTCCTTACCCTCCCGATGTATTTGGCGGGTTTTTGTGTATGGCTTGTGGTGTAATGTCCATGCTCTCTACTTAACGTACCTATCCTTGCTTGCATCATCATGTTAAGGTAGTTTACATTTAACATCTCTTTGTGACCACATCAGGTTGCTTTTGTTTTGACCTGCTCGATTAGGAAATCCATGTTAANTGGTACCCCTCTTAGAAATCAACTTTTTATTTCATGTCTAGAGATGTTTTGGCTGGTATTGGATGGTTGCTCCTTGATTAGAGGTGTTCTTGGATGGATGCTCTTGAATGACAGGTACTGGGGGATGGGTACATCTAGAGACGTGTTGTTGGATGTGTTCCAGGTAGGATGCTTCTAGATGGGTGCTTCTGACTGGGTTTTCTTACATTGGTGCCTCAAAGGGATGGCTACAAGAGGGCTGGTACTAGAGGGGTGCTTCTTGATATGTGCAACACATGAGGTTTCTTGGTGCATGTTGTCACTATTGTGTGGCACCGGTGGTTTTGGTGCCGTTGTCGTAGCAACCGGGCAATGTTAGCACCATAGTAGCACTGGACCTGATTCCGCCCACTATCAAGAGGTGCCTGGATGTGGCTTGACAGCTCCTTACCCTCCCGATGTATTTGGCGGGTTTTTGTGTATGGCTTGTGGTGTAATTTCCATGCTCTCTACTTAACATACCTATCCTTGCTTGCATCATCATGTTAAGGTAGTTAACATTTAACATCTCTTTGTGACCACATCAGGTTGCTTTTGTTTTGACCTGCTCGATTAGGAAATCCATGTTAAGTTTTCATCAGAATATACTCCTTGCTTTAATCTTCTTGTGTTGCTAGTTCTCATGGTTTTCTCAAGCGACGTTAGGCTATCTACACGTCATACCACACTCATTCACTGCACAATAATTCATGTGGCAAGTGATGCAGCACCGGCATTTCCAAGTTTCATGTCACATTCTTTGAGGTGAGGCGGACGTGTTCCACAATTGTAGCCATGCCGGTGCGCATTAGCCTGTCCATCGACTTGTCTAGCTCATGCAACAGCTCTATTCATGAAATGTTCACAGTTCTGAATGAACTCATGTGTGAGGCTTTTGAGTTATAGGTTCGGAATCAGAGCACATAACAGTCACTCTTATCCTTGAATCAGCAATTCAACTTGTCTAAATGATCTCCTCTCACGACGTCCTTTGCCTTGATCACCCCTCATGGCACTGAAGAGTGTCCGCCCCTCACAACTCTCTAAATCCCTCACCCCTCATGGCATCTACAGCCCCACTCCAATGCACGACTAATTATTTGTTGGAACTAGAGGAGAGAGGGAACCTTGGAGCAGCAAACATGTGGGATTAGAAGGGAATCACTTGTGCTGAAGAATGGTTGTTGAATCACTCAAAATGATGGAGTACATATAGAGCTAGAGCTTGGGCAAGTCAGCCCTCTCACAAGCCACACCACTTAGCCATAGAGGCTAATGCTCACACACTAGAATCCATAATCTCATACAAGAGAGGAAATCAGCCTAGCAATCAGGCTGACCACTCAAACACGACCTAAAGAGCTAGAAAATGCTCTTATGGCACACTCCTAGTGGTCACATAACCCACAATCCCATGGAGAATTGCCATGTGTCCATGGCTAGCACACAAGGATCTCACCTCACCTAAAAAGTAAGGAGAGGTACCTTTTTCCTAGTCAGCACACTCTGACAAGGCAACCCATGAATCTAGGACCTTTTTGGATATTTCTCCCATCAGGTCTTGACCCTGGACCTCTTGTCTTTATCTTTTCTCAGGCTAAGGCATAGAGCCATCGCCCATGGTCACCCAGATATCGGCGGTCAATGACCCTCGAAACTTCGAAAATTCATATCTCCCAATCCGACCGTTGGATCGGCCTCAAACTTGGACCGTGTACATTTTGCCACCTGATCTTTCGAATGGTGAAGTGGGATTGATGATCGGAGCAGGCATCTGGTAGTTTCCTTAAACTTCCTCTTGTGGACCTGAAACTGAGCCGAATGGCTCCTTGCCCAACAATCTCCCACTTTGCCGCAGTCAGAGTGGGCTTAGTCCACATGCTTTCATGCAGAACTGCTGCTTCTCACGGGTCACTAGCTTGGTACAGAAATTAGCGACCTGCTTGCTGGTTGGAGTAAACTCCAGCTTGATAGCACCCTCCTACACCAAGTGCCTGATGAAGTGATATGCGATGTCAATGTGCTTGGTGCATGCATGGTGCTCAGGATTCTTGGCAAGTGCGATTGCGCTCTGGTTTTCACGTGCACAGGAACTGGAACTGCTACACTCCCACTCATCTCCGCCATGAGACGCTGAAGCCAAACTGCTTCCTTGGCTCCAAAGCTGAGAGAGACGTACTCAACTTCCGTGCTTGAGGTGGCCACGACCACCTGCCGCTTGCTGCACCATCTGATGACCCCACCATTCATGAGGAACACATGTCTAGAGATGGACTTGCGGTTCTCAGGGGTTGAAGCCTAATTTGCATCTTTGTAGCCGATGATGTTGTTGTCGTCACCATTGTAGGTGATGCCAATATTGATGGTTCCAGCAAGGTAGCGGAAGATCCGCTTCACTGCCTTCTAGTGCTCAGGTCCGGGATTAGCCATGTGCTGGCTCACAACGCTTATAGCCTGTGCGAGGTCCGGCCTGGATGCAACCATCAGGTACATGAGACTGCCAACAGTGCTCTGGTACTTCTCCCACTCAGCTGCATCCGCTTCTCCATTGAAGCTCACGAGGTACTGCCGCGTCTCCAGCGGCGTGCGGATGGGTTTTGCCTCTGCCATGTGGAACCGCTGTAAGACATCCTTGATGTATTGACTCTGCTGCAGCGAGAGAGAGCGTGATTTGCGGTCACGCGTGATCTGGATACCAAGGAAGTATGATGCCTCCCCGAGATCAGACATATGGAAGGGCTCCTGCATGGCCTCCTTGAACTCCTACAGTGCAGACATGCTGCTGGAAAGGAGGAGCATGTCATCCACATAGAGGATGATGATGAGCACCTCATGACCATGCTTCCAGCAGTAGATACTGTAGTCACACTCACTTCGCTCAAACCCCATGCACTGCAACGTCGCATCCAATTTCTGGTTCCAAGCATGCGGCGCTTGCTTGAGGCCGTACAGCGACTTCTGTAGCTTGCAAACCAGGTGCTGCTGGCCATCCATGACGAACCCCTCCGGCTGCTCCATGTAAGTCTACTCCTCCAGGTCATCGTTCAGGAACGCCTTCTTCACGTCCATGTGGTGGACCTCAAATTCCTCTGCTGTTGTATAGGAAAGGAGCATACGCACAGAGGCAAACTTGGCAACAGGGGCGATGGTTTCTGTGTAATCGATGCCTTCCTGCTGTGAGTAACCCTTGGCAACCAGCCTTGCCTTATACTTTTCCAGATTTCCATCTGCTCCTCGCTTCTTCTTGAACACCCACTTGCACTTGATCACCTTACGTCCAGGTGGATGCTCAGTCAGCTCCCACGTGCCGTTGTCGAGCTGCGACTGTACATCCTGCTGCACAGCTTGCGCCCAATCTGCTGCATCTGGTGCAGGCATGGCCTCCTTGTAGGACATTGGCTCGTCTGAAACTGCTGCAACTGCGACATTCATCTGATCTGGTTTTTGCAACATCCAGAAATGCTCGTGCTCACCAGGCTTGTAGCGCACCATGAGAGGGTACCTTCGACCTGGTGCTCGAGGGTTAGCAGGCGGTTGGGGCGCCGCCGCTGGCACAACTGCTCCTGTTCATGGTAGTGCATCTTTTTCCTCTGCTTCTGCCGATGAGGCCGCTATACCTGCTGTATCAGATATGGGAGAATAGAGTGGTTCTCCCACTGTCACAAAAGAGGAAGGTTCAGGAGAGGCGAAGTCAGGGAGAATGTCTGCTCCCACTACTTCATCAGCTGTTCGTTCTGCTGCCTCTTTGCAGATGTTGTTGGTGCTGATGACGTTACTTTCATTGAAAACGACATCCCTAGAGATGATGACGTGGCCAGTATCCCTCTTGTAGAGGCGATACACTTTGCTTGCCACGTCATAGCCGATCATGAGCATCTGTGCGCTCTTTGCGTCCCATTTCTGCCACTTCTCCTTCGGCACGTGCATGTGCGCCAAGCTGCCAAATACACGAAGATGACCCACGCTCGGCTTCTTGCCGAACCATGCCTCGTACGGCGTCATCTGCTCGAGGGCCTTCGTTGGACTGTGGTTCTTGATGTATACCGCATTGCTCACTGCTTCGGCCCAAAAGTCGTAGATCAGCCGAGCCACATGCAGCATGGAGCGCGCCGACTCAACGATGGTGCGGTTGGCGCGTTCTGCTACGCCGTTCTACTGCGGCGAGTATGGTGCGATGCACTACGCCTTGATGCTTGCTATTGCGAGGTAGTTCTGGAAATCCTTGCTCAGCTACTCTCCACCGCAGTCGCTGCGCAGCGCCTTGATTTTCTTGCCAGTCTGGTTCTCCACCATGGCCTTGAACTCCTTGAACCTGTCAAAGCATTGGTCCTTGGAGGAAAGGAAGTACACAGCAGTGTAACGGCTGAAATCATCAATGAAGGTGAGAAGATACCTAGAGCCTACAAAGCTCTGGGTCTGCATCGGGCCACACAAGTTTGTGTGGACCAGCTCCAGCACCTCCTTCGCGCGCTCCCCTGCTCCCGAGAACGCCTCGCGATGCTGCTTCCCCTCCAAATAGCCGATGCACAACTCCTGCTCAAAGTTAGAGATGGTGGGCAAGTCACGCACCATCTGCTTTGTTTGAAGTTGCTGCAAGGCGCACATGCCGATGTGGCCATAGCACGCATGCCAGATTTTTCCATCTGTTGTCTGCACCATTGCTGCAAAACTCTGCTCGCGTAGGATCTTGGTCTTCCCCAATAGGCGGTACATGTCGCCTTCCTTTACCGACCTAGCCAACTCCTCTCCTGTTTCCTTGTCGAGGATGTAGCCATAGTCGTCGTCAAACACGACTCGCAGTCCTGTGTTGGTGAGAGAGGACACTGAGAGAAGGTTGAACGCAGCATCAGGTACATACAGCACGCCATGGAACACTCCTACTTCAATGCCACGTGGGGTCTCCAACCACATCTCCACAATCCCAAGCCCCTGAGCATACACCACCCGATCATCACCCAAAGCAATCGGTCAGGGGAGAGCAGCTGCGTAAACCACTCCTTGTGGTGCGTTAGACTCTTGGTACACCCTGAGTCCTTGTACCACGTTAGATTTGCCTTTTCCTTCTGCGACATGTCAGACTTCTCCATGAAGAGGCGGTCGCGCACCTCCTTGGCCACGTTCATGTTGCCAAAATGGCGCACGTTGGTCTGGTTCTACTGCTGCTGCTGCTGTTACTACTGTTGACATTGCTGTGACTGCTGCTGCTGTTGCTGTGGAGATTGCTACTTTTGTTGTGGAGATTGCTGCTTTTACTGCTACTGCTGCTACTCCTTCTAGTCCCTCTTGAACTTGAAGCACTCTTTCTTGTAGTGCCGCTCTTTCTGGCAATAGTGGCACTTGCCCTTCTTCTTGCCTCTCTGCTTCCCGAACTGTTGCTGCTGCTGGTTGCGTGAGCCTATGGCCATTCCTACTGCTGCCGCCATTGCGCTTTGCTGCATTGCGATGCAATTCTACCTGCACCAGGTGCGTGCAGATGAAGTCAGGTCGAGAGTCGGCTGGCACTCCAATGTCTCTCGCACCGTGTCATAGCTCGTTGGGAGTCCCCTCAGCAAGAGGAGGACGAAGCACGTGTCCTCCACAGGATTGCCGGCCGCTTTCAGCTGCTTCGCCGGCTCCTTTGCCCTGTCCAAGTACGCCTCCATCCTTTCGCCACCCTGCATTTTCAACGCCATCATCTTCTCCTCCAAAAGCATGAGGAATGCAGGATCCTTGCTCTCATACTTCTTGCACAACGTGTCCCACCCCTCTTTTGCAGTAGCCTTGTCACTCACGTACTGAAGATGCGGGTTGGAGATAGTGTTGACAAGCAGCCTGTAGGCCTGCCTGTCCTTCTTCTTCCACTCCTCATATGCCACTGCTGTAGTTGTACCCGCCACCATCTCTGCTGNAACGTCTCTCGCACCGTGTCATAGCTCGTTGGGAGTCCCCTCATCAAGAGGAGGACGAAGCGCGTGTCTTCCACAGGGTTGTCGGCCGCTTTTAGCTGCTTCGCCGGCTCCTTTGCCCTGTCCAAGTACGCCTCCATCCTTTCGCCACCCTGCATTTTCAACGCCATCATCTTCTCCTCCAAAAGCATGAGGAATGCAGGATCCTTGCTCTCATACTTCTTGCACAACGTGTCCCACCCCTCTTTTGCAGTAGCCTTGTCACTCACGTACTGAAGATGCGGGTTGGAGATAGTGTTGACAAGCAGCCTGTAGGCCTGCCTGTCCTTCTTCTTCCACTCCTCATATGCCACTACTGCAGTTGTAGATGAACTTGCATCTGCTGCACCCTTTTGCGGTGTCTTCCCCGCCACCACCTCCGTTGCGGTGATGCCTTTTGCCTGTGGAGGCGGAGTCGCTCATGGCCGCTCACCACCTCCCACAAGACCCTCTCCTCCAAAAGGAGGCGGGTACAGATCTTCCAAAATGTGAAGTTGGCGCGTCTTTCCACCCTCTCCCAGGACTAGGCTGCTGTTACCACGCTTGTTGCTACCATTTTGAGCCTTGGTGATGCTCAACGCTGCCCTTGAGTGGCGGCGCTACCCCTGCTTCTGTTGCTGCTTCTGCCAGAAATCTGTGTGAAGGAAAATGGACTGAGAGGCCAACAGACTGGGAATTCTGAAAAACGGAGCCCACCACTAGAAAATTAAGCTCAAAACCTTTCAGATCCACCCATAAAACAAGGTCATCAACAGGGGATTTTCAGAGATATGCCCTTTTGAAAACAAGGTATCCTGTTGCTCCTACTCTAGCTCACACCAGCCAGCTTGTAAACGGCGTTTCTCCCACATGTACCGATGGAATGCTTAGGAAAAATACTTCAATTCGTATGTGCTACTTTTTAAATTTGACAAAGAAAGAAGAGAGTTATGGTCATCACAAGGCGACAGTCTTCCTCAGAGAGAAGAGTGTAGCCCTGGCCGACCTCGTTTTGAGCATAACTCTCATTCCGACCATTGGATCTTCCCGATGTTGGGCTCGTTGGAAAGCTTGTCTTTTGAACTTGAAGATCCAGTGTCTATCGTCAAATTTGTTGAAGGTTTCACCCCAACCCGTCACTCTCAAAGAGACGGCCTGTGCTGGCTGAAAGTGGCAGAACTTAGCTCTGATACCAAGTGTTGGAACTGGAGGAGAGAGGGAACCTTGGAGCAGCAAACATGTGGGATTAGAAGGGCATCACTTGTGCTGAAGAATGGTTGTTGAATCACTCAAAATGATGGAGTACATATAGAGCTAGAGCTTGGGCAAGTCAGCCCTCTCACAAGCCACACCACTTAGCCATGGAGGCTAAGGCTCACACTCTGGAGTCCATAATGTCACACAAGAGAGGAAATCAGCCTAGCAATCAGGCTGACCACTCACACACGACCTAGAGAGCTACAAAATTCTCTCATGGCACACTCCTAGTGNAGGCTAAGGCACGGAGCCATCGCCCATGGTCACCCAGATATTGGCGGTCAATGACCCTCGAAACTTCAAAAATTCATCTCTCAATCGGACCGTTGGATCGGCCTCAAACTTTGACCATAGACATTTTGCCACCTGATCTTTTGGATGGTGAATTTGGATTGACGATAGGAGCAAGCATCTGGTAGTTTCCTGGAACTTGCTCCTGTGGACCTAAAACTGAGCCGGATGGCTCCTTACCCAACATTATTCTGCATGTTCCCTCAAAAAAATTCAAAGCCCTTGCTCTGAGTTGGCACCGTCTCCTTCTTTCAGTATTTCTCTCATCTATCCTCTTTCTCTCCTCTCTCTCTCTCTCTCTCTCTCTCTCTCTCTCTCTCTCTTTCTCTCTCTGTTACTCTCTTTCTCTCTTCCCTGCTACCTCTTCATCATTTGAAACCTTGTGACAAGTGAGATAACATGTTCTCATCATGAATGTTGTGTATGGAAACTAGTTGTAGATGAACAACATGAGATAACTGTCATATGTGCATGTACAATCATCATTTTCCCACTCGTTACGTGTGCTAACATTTTGAAAGAGATACACTGTGTGCTACAATTCTCCATGCTTTATTTCAGCATAAAAAGTGTTTCAGAAGAAGCTGAACACCGGACACACCCTTCTTAAAAAACCAGAAAAGCATAAAGGGTTGTGTATAGACCATGACAAACCAAAATGTGTACATTCTACAAGTAAAAGACAAAACATTGTTTCCATGGTAATGTGTGAGAGCCACAATTCATGATTTCATTTGCCTACATTACTTTTATCCTGTTATGAAATGAAGAGAACATAAGATTATGAAAACATCTACAAGCAACATGCCACATTTGATTTCCTTTCCTAATACAAGAAAAACTTGAAGGATTGGGATTATGGTTCTTATACTATATTGTTGTCAACAAGTGCATGAGTAGAGATATTCATTCAATGTCTTCATACTTTAATTATGCACAACAAAGGAATGGTTTCATAGAAGGTGGTAGTAAGGGTAGCTCGAATTGTGTTCTCATCAATTGGACATACCCTTTTCACCCTCCACATACTTTCTTCCACTCTTAGTTGGTTTCTACAAAGTGCTTAATATCTTTTTAATTTTGCCTCACCCACATTGCATTTCACCGTATGCATTTGTGGATGGCTGTGGGTGAGCGTGAGTGATGGCATTTGAGTGCAAATTCAATCAAGAAATATGAAGGGAGAAGAATTGTACCCCAAAATGTTTTTGTACTTATGTGAAGCAAGTTGGAGACCTTCCATTCGAGTGTGATTTCCCTGAAGGTGAACATTCTCATACCCTGATGTTACAAAGATATCATCCAAAGTGGAATTTTGTAGTCAATTTTTGTAGAATTTCAATTTTTTCATTCTTCAATGATAGTTGACAACGGTGAATGAGCGTGTTGGAGAAATGGGTTAGAAGAAGTACATCATTTTTTTCATGGCTAAATCCTGATGCTAGAGTCTTTCTTTGTGAGATTTCCCACCCTGTTTATTGCTTGCCAGTTGTGGAATCTGTGTAGGAAGTGAAATGATAGGCGTCGTGTGAAACCGAGTCTGTACTGTACATTCTTTGGCCATAAATTCAGTATGTTTTACTCTTTTTCCTGAAATGTTTTAGTTTTGAATGTAAAAAAAGAAAACAATTTATGGTAAAACTTGTTTCACTTTTTGTACTGTGAGCACCTTCGTTTTCACCCCTTGTAGACGTTTGTTTACCAATTTTGTGACTACCTAAGGGTGAAACACTGGATGGAAAACATGTTGTGGTTTCTTGGATCCGTGTCACGTATGCATATAAAACAGAAATGAGAGTAGATGGAAAAGACTGTGGTGTGCCATGTTTCTATTTGAGGTAATGAGATGCTGAGCCAGGACAGATGAAATGTGTTGATCCAAGCTTTGAAGGTCAAACATAGAAGAGAAAAATGTTTGGTAGTGGATTTTTGGACAATTGTCATTTGTAGATGTAGTTGGCAAACCTGTCAAAAAGAGAAGAAAAGACAAGGGCACTGAAAGGAGCTTGCAATTAAGGAATATGCCAAACTTGTGACAAACCTCCACCATCCGCGTGTCAAACTGCCTAGGTTTATGAAAAAAATGCAAAAATTGGTGCCCTCCTCAAAGCCAGCACACAAACATGGCACCCGCTCAAAGCAAGCACACAACTATGGTTCCACTCCAAAGAGAGCACAAAATAATGNTGGATGGAAAACATGTTGTGGTTTCTTGGATCCGTGTCACGTATGCATATAAAACAGAAATGAGAGTAGATGGAAAAGACTGTGGTGTGCCATGTTTCTATTTGAGGTAATGAGATGCTGAGCCAGGACAGATGAAATGTGTTGATCCAAGCTTTGAAGGTCAAACATAGAAGAGAAAAATGTTTGGTAGTGGATTTTTGGACAATTGTCATTTGTAGATGTAGTTGGCAAACCTGTCAAAAAGAGAAGAAAAGACAAGGGCACTGAAAGTAGCTTGCATTTAAGGAATATGCCAAATTTGTGACAAACCTCCACCATCTGCGTCTCCAGCTGCCTAGGTTTATGACAAAAATGCAAAAATTGGTGCCCTCCTCAAAGCCAGCACACAAACATGGCACCTGCCCAAAGCAAGCACACAACTATGGTGCCACTCCAAAGAGAGCACAAAATAATGCCCCCCTTTCCCCCACATGATAGCAAGCAAAAATGGCACAAAAAAACTAGCCCTCCGCTATCTTGTATGCAAAAATAACATCCTCCCTTTGGCGATGCCATGTCATCAACATAGTTCCGGATCTATGCGGGGTGTGCTCAATTTCTTATACGCGTTCCCTCTTGGTTAAATACTGCCTTGATTTGGAGAAAAAGCCTGTGACATATATTCACTCTTGCGTTGAAGGCCCCCCCCCCCNCGCCCCCCCTTTTTTTCTCGCATCGAAGCCAATCGGCCCCTTGCATTAAACATCACTAAAATGGTGATTATTGCCTTCCAAGAGAGGGAAGGAAAAAAGAAGGGCCTGCTGGCTTAAAAGAAAAGGAAAAGGAGAATACGTGAGTTGATTTTTAAGGGTTTTGTTGGCCCTTAAAAGAAAAGGAAAAGGAGAAAACATGACATGGCATTGCTTATAGGAGGGATGCCTATAGAAGGGTTTTTTTTCTGGGTGCCACTTTTGCGTGCTGTTCTGGGAGGAGGCCATTATTGCGTGCTTGGTTTGGAGGGGCGCCATGTTTGCATGCTCGTTTTTAAGGGGCGCCAGACTTGCGTGCTCTCGTTCGTGGGGCACAATGTTTGCGCACTACTCTCCAATGGGCGCTATGTTCGAAATTTTTTTCCCTTAACTTTATTTGGTCAATACAAGAAAAGAAGAGTTGCATATTGCACGCAAAGCGTGCATAGGTCACTTGGTAAATGCATAAAATCATCTTTCAAATGAAAGATGATTTGGCCCTCACAATGGGATTGAAGAGAATAATCTCACAAACTTTAAAACATTGAGACGTAAAAAACCACATTTATTCCTCGTAAAATGAAAAACTACAAAGATTTTCTATGTACTTCAAACATGTCAAATATGTGTGTTCCGTTTTAGTTTTTGCTGATGTTAGAGGTATAAAAACATTATTGTTGTTTTTTGTGAAATAAATACAAACTCATTAGTATGTTATCATGCAATGTTGGGTAATGATGAATGCATTCTAGGCTAAAAGGAAAATCTTTGACTTCTAGATAAAAATATCATTTAATAAAATATTGACATGTTAAATTTTGTTATTTATATATTTTCTGTGTTTATTCTGTATTTAATCTGTAGCGGGATGGCCAGTTCGGCCCTCCCACCTCGCGATAGCGAGGGGGTGGCTGCAAGCCACCCCTCGCTATCGCGAGGCCTGGCCGGTGGGCAGCCACTCGCTGGCTACCGGCCGGCCGGCGGCCGACCGGCTGGGTGGCCGGCAGCCGGTCAAGTGACCGGCCGGCCACCCGCCGGCGAGCCATCGGCCGCCGATCGAGCTGGTGGCTCGATCGGCGGCTGGGAGGCCGTGAGGCCTCGAGGGACGAGGCCTGTGGCCTCGTGCCCTCGTCCTCGCTCGCCCTCCTCGCTTGTGAGAACAAGCGAATACGAGGGATAGAGCGAGGAGCGAGTAGCAAACGAGAAAGATTGGCGCGAAATCGTCGATCGTGCCTCGCACGCGACGATTTCGCGCCGACGCGTCAAAACTGAAACTCGAGTTCAATTAGGACGAACTACGAGTTTCTAAACCGGAAAACTCGTGCAAACTCACGATTTCGAGGTAAAAACCCCCGGTTTGGGTCCCAAAACCAGGGGTTAGGTAAAAACGGAAATGGGCCTCCGGAGACTCGAAATATTCGAGTCTCCCTGCTCTGGGTCGTTGATGACGATTGCCCCTCAGTCTTGCGAAGGGGGTAAACCCCTGACGCGGACTGAGAACGCCTTTCTGCAAACTCCGACGACGACTTCAGAGCAGGAGCTGGAGACACGGCCCGTTACAGTGGTTCTCAGAGCGAGACGACCCTCGCGACCAAGGGTTCGACGGAAACGGCGACTACGACATAGATAAAACGCCGCCGGCAGCTGCAAGCAGCAGCAGAAACGCCAGAAGGGACTACGGCGTCTACACTTCACGGATTGAAGCACCGTAAAGGGCGTTAGGGAGCTTGAATATAGCTCTACTTGGTGGAGAGTCTTTCTTCCAATCTCACCACACTCCCAAGGGGCTAGGAGGATTTTTGTGGGGCGGTTTGGGGAGTTCCCACCTCTAAAACCACAAAATCCTCCTCATTTTCAAGGCTCCTTCCGACCTCCTTCATCCAAAAAAATGGGACAGCGTCCCTCCCCAAACTTAGGGGCTCTCACGACCTGAGAGCACCCTAAAAAGAAGGAGGGTGACAACTTGGGGACTTTTGGCGGCTCCCCCAACGCCGCCGGCTCAAGGAGGACGCCGGCAAGGGGCGCAAGATGCGCAAAGAAGACTCAAGAGGAGGCCAAGGAAGACAAGAAGACAACAAGACAAGAAGACAAGTAGTGTTTTGTTCTAGACCTTGTACTTACTTGTCTTCTTGTTCTTTGTCTTAGTTTTGTGAGCGGTACTCACAAGTATTGTTTCTTCCTTTTGTTTTGATTTTCTGTTTTCCTAGATCCTAGTTGCTACCAAGTGTCGTGAGTCACGGCCTAGGAGGACTAGCTTCTAAATCCACAACCTTGTGCCGACGTGGCGGCCTAGGAAAATAGGTATTTAAATTGAAATTGCCTCACCGATCGTGAGAGCAACGTCTAAGGAGGCGATTCCTCCTCGTTGTGGGGTGATCCTCACAACAACTTTCGCGTGCTAGTTGCACGAGCGACGGGATGGCAAGTGCCGGAACGTCTAAGACCAACAAGGGCAAGGTGGTGACGGCGTCACCACGAGCCCTCGGCGGACTCCAAGTGTTGGGAGCCGCCGCCACGAGCACGGTTGCCAACCCAAAGGCAACCGTGCCGCCAAGGGCAACCATTCCGCCTAAGGCAACCGACGCCAACCTCGGCGACACTGAGAAGCGTGCGGAGGCCGCAAAGGTGCTCGACGAGCACGTCGACGCGCACATGGGCGACACCCATGCGACGGACGACGCGATGGAGGAGGATCTTCCGGAGGAGGACCCCGTCGAAGAGCACGACGTCGACGATGGCGAAGGTGACGAGGATCGCGACCATCGCCATCGTCATGCGACGAACTCGAGCCGATTGCTCGAGAAGGGCAAGACGCTCGTCGCATCGCCTGAAGCTGCCGACGGCAGCGAGACTGCCGAAAGCAGCAAGGGCGTTGAAAGCAGCCACACGGGAAGTTCCCGCAAGAACGAGCCGGACGACGTTGCCGCGAAGGCAATTTGCGATGACCGTCGTAGGCTCGCGGAGTTTGCTACCGAGGCCGCAGGCCGACTCAAGATCACCACCGGTGGTGGAGATATGGCACCACTCGGAGGAATGGAGGCGGACCCTCCTTCCTACGATGCGGCTGCAATGGGGCAAGGCAGCGCCCACTCGAGCGTCGTCGCCGACGACAGTCTCCTCCGAAAGGTGGGGCTCCTTGGAGGCGTGTATGCGAACCGTACCCTCTTGCAGTGGGTAAGGGTGCACGGACAACGCGAGGCCCTGGAGGNTGCTGGCCCACGTCGGGCAGAGCATCACGGACCTTGACCGTGATCGCCAGCTGCAGCGCCTCGCCGCCCATGAGGCAAGCCGCCGATGCAACGACCTCGACAAGGCGTTCCAGAGCGTGACCCAGGTGCGGATGCAGTAGCAAGTGCAGCGTGCCGCAGCTGCGGAGGCCACTGCCGGCGGCAGCGACGACTTGCCTACCTCGACGACTTTGGGGTCGGTCATGAACACGTCCTTCCTCCACAGTGTGGAGATCTTCCGGAAGGGCGTGAAGCTGACCGACTGGCTGAACCGCATGGAGCACGTCCTACGTGTCCACAAGGCGCCACTCAGTCAGTGGGGCGACCTTGCCACGACGCGGCTTGAAGACAAACTCTTCAAGTACGTGGTCAAGGAGTGGACTGCGCAGCAGCCGCACCTCGAGTGGCAGCCCATGCCGTGGGAGGCTTTCTGNACTGGCTGAACCGCATGGAGCACGTCCTACGTGTCCACAAGGCGCCACTCAGTCAGTGGGGCGACCTTGCCACGACGCGGCTTGAAGACAAACTCTTCAAGTACGTGGTCAAGGAGTGGAATGCGCAGCAGCCGCACCTCGAGTGGCAGCCCATGCCGTGGGAGGCTTTCTGTGCGATCATGCGCAAGAAGTGCACCCAACGCGAGGAGGCGCAACGCGCCTTCCAGAAGATCAAGGACTTCAGGCAGCTGGGCAGCTCGCTCGAATCCTACTTGAGCGAGTTCACCGCATTCGTGGAGGAAGCCGAAAGCTTCACCGAGGGCGATGGGACTCAGACGTTCAAGTACCCAGAGTGCATGCTGCTGGAGTACTTGCGTGATGGTCTCGCCAGTGAGAAGCTGAAGGACACGACCACCACGACAGCCACTGGCCAAGCTTGGACAAGCTGGAGGGCATTGCGCGACTACATGAGCGAAGTGTATTCGGCGAACCCGAAACACTACTCTGATGCACGGCCGAACGCGCGTGCACATCAGGGGCGCGACATGCGCGTGGACACTGCAGGGGCTGGTGGGTCAGCTGGACAGCGGGGCGGGGCCAAGGGCAAGCAGCCTATAAACCCTCCGGCCAAGAAGGCTGGTGGATACAAGGGTCCCAACAACAAGCGCAGCCGCGAGAATGACGAGTTGCAGGCGGCGCGTGAGCGTCGCAACGCAGCCTTCCGCGAAGGGCTCTGCCACAAGTGCATGCAGCCGGGCCACTTTAGGGCTCAGTGCCCTGAGGCTGCAGGTGCTGGACAAGAGGCCGCGGCGCTAGCTGCAGCAGCAGCACCTCGTGGGGATGGTGCAGCAGGAGGCCGTGGACAAGGCCGTGGACAGGGTCGCGGTCGCGGCAACGGGCCCGGCCGTGGTAACGGACAGGGCCGTGGGGTGGGTTTTCCCCACCCCTGAGTGACGTCAGTGGGAACCACTCAGGGGTAAAAGTGGATCACGAGTGTGAGTTCATGTTTTCAGACGAGGATGTTAAACAATTTGAGTTTTTGACGAGTTCAAATTTCTCTGTTGTTTTCTCCCCTCTCATTGAACCTCATTTTGCACTTGTTGATCGACATTGCCCACTAAATCTTGCATCACCAGACGAGATGCATGACCGAACCTGCCTAGTGGTGGCAACACCAACCATTGTGCAAGAGTTGTGTTACACGGTGATTGAAACAAACGCCCTCAAAGCGATGAGTTCAATCACATTCGCAGTAACTTTAATCGACGATTTTGACCCAGTGAAATTTAAAGACTGGAAGGTGCTGGCCGAATTCACACGTGCCCACAAGATGTGGACTCGAGTGGGTGAATCATGGGAGTTGCGACGCCCGTCGTACAGATTCCGTGTTTATCATAAACTCGGCTTACCGTCGTCGAGTCTGTTCAGTCGGAAGAGTGGAGGCAACATGACGATGCAGTTCAAAGGACACCTAGCTGGTGCTCCCGTGAACGTACTGGCTGACACGGGAGGGGACGACTCTTTTGTTAGCCTTGGCTTTACCCGACAGGTTGGCCTGAAGTACGAGCCATCGAATGGCGCAGTTGTTGTCGGTGACAACCGTACGGTACCCGTGATCGGTACTTGTAAAGCGAAAATTTGTATTCAAGGGTACACACAGAGTGTCACGTTGAAGGTACTCAACCTTCTTGACCCGTTCGACGTGGTGCTAGGCGATCCCTGGCTTCGTGACAACAAGGCTCTAATGTGCTTTGAATCAAAGCGTTTGATCCTCCGGAAAGGACAACGCCGCTTCACGTTGATTCCGAGTACGGAATTATCACCGACCCGACTCAAAGTCCATGCCAGCTTGTCTGCAATGCAGGTCAAGAGACGTATTCGACAAGGTTGTCGATACTTCTTGGCTCAGCTGCANCCCATGTATCGCCTTAGTCCAGCAGAAAGGCGAGAGGCCGAACGCCAAATCAAAGAGTACCTTGCAAAAGGATGGATCGAGCCAAGTAGCTCGCCGTACGGTGCGCCGGTCCTTTTTGTGAACAAAAAGGACGGTGGTTTACGCATGTGCGTGGATTACCGGGCGTTGAACAAGCTGACGGTGAAAAATCGATTCCCCTTACCACGGATTGAGGACCTTTTTGACCAACTCCAAGGCGCAAAAGTATTTTCGTTCTTGGATTTGTCTCAAGGGTACCATCAAATCCGCATCACGGAAGATGATGTGCCCAAAACCGCGTTTCGAACGCACATGGGACACTATCAGTTCCGAGTGTTATGCTTCAGGCTTACAAATACCCCGGCAACCTTCCAAGGAGAAATGAACCGAACGTTCGCCAAGCAACTCGGACAGTTTGTCTTGGTTTACCTGGATGATATCCAGGTTTTCTCCAAATCAATGGAAGAGCACATAGAACATCTGCGCGAAGTTCTCGCAATCCTTCGGGAACAGAAGTTCTATGCGAAAGTGAGCAAGTGCAAGTTTGCACAAGATGAGCTCGAGCACCTTGGACACATCGTCGGCAAGGACGGCATCCGTGTCGACCCACGAAAAGTCCAAGCCGTTGTGGACTGGCCACGCCCCGAAAATGTTGGGCAGATTCGGTCTTTCCTCGGCCTTGCAAACTACTTTCGACGGTTTATGCAAGGGTATTCGACNCTGGTAGCACCGCTAACCAGGCTCACGCGAAAAGACGTGCGTTGGGAATGGACATCTAATTGCGAGAACGCTTTTCTCAAAGTCAAAGAGCTTCTCTCCACGGCGCCCGTTCTAGCTCTTCCGGATCCATCGCAACCGTGGGAGGTTCGATGTGATGCGTCGGTAGTAGGACTTGGAGCCGTCCTCATGCAGAACGGTCACCCAGTTGCGTATGAGAGCCGAAAGCTCATACCCGCGGAAACGCGGTACACGACNCAAGAGCTCCTTGCGGTAGTACACGCTTTCAAAATGTGGCGTTGCTACCTGGAGGGTGCTGAAGGGGGTGTGACGGTCGTGACCGGCCATAATCCATTGGTGTTTTTCCAAACGCAACCGAACCTGTCAAGACGACAGGCGCGTTGGAGCGAATACCTAAGTCGATTCTCGTTCACATGGGAATATCGGCCAGGACGCATCAATGTGGCCGATCCACTAAGCCGACAGCTTGTGGACGTTAAAGCAACCACTGAGATCAGTGGGTGTTTTATGGCCATTGCAACAGCAACCGCACAACCACCAGATCCCCCTGCACCTCTGAGTCAACCACCACGAGAGATTATCCATTACAACGGTTTTGTAAACAGGATCCGGATGGGATACTGTGTGGATTCTTGATTTCAAGACTCTCGAAATCTAGACAAGTACGGCTTGGTGGAGGCTGCGGGAATCTTTTGGCACGGAGAACAAGTTGTTGTGCCAAACTCGGGAGACCTTCGAGCAAAGGTTATCTCCCAGTTCCACGACCCGCCGGTCGCAGGTCACGTGGGACCCCGAAAGACCGGACAGGCACTCTCGGACCATTATTGGTGGCCAGGGTGGAGTGTCGATGTCTGTAAGTATTGCATGACATGCGACCCATGTCTCCGAAATAAGGCGAGTAACAAGAAGGCTGCTGGACTCCTCCAGCAGCTTCCCATTCCTGGGACTCCATGGGAGTGCGTCAGCATGGACTTCATTACTGGTCTTCCGGACACGGCCCGTGGCCATGATGCAATACTAGTGGTTGTGTATCTTTTGACAAAGATGACACACTTCATTCCTACAACCACTGACGTGAACGCAGAGGAGACCGCTCGTCTCTTCTTTGAAGGTGTCGTAAAGTACCACGGCTTGCCGTTGCGCATTATCTCCGATCGAGATCGAAAAATTGCTAGTAAGTTCTGGCAAAAGATGCACGAGTACTTCGGCAGCGAGTCGCAAATGTCGACAGCGTTTCACCCTCAAACAGATGGACAAAGAGAGCGCATGAATCGTACTCTGGAGCAGATGCTCCGCATGTACGTGGACCCTGCCATGCATGATTGGGACGAATTCCTAGCACTGGCAGAGTTTGCGGTGAACAACTCGGTGAACGAGTCCACACAGTTCACACCCTTCGTGTTGAACAGTGGTCGGCATCCAATGGTACCCTCTTCATTGGTGAAGAGTGGGAGTACAGGAGGGCAGGTCCCTTCTGCTCAAGCCTTTGCCGAGCGCATCGACTCCTTGTTACAAGAGGCGAAGGGTCACCTTCAAGCAGCTCGGCAGCGACAAAAGGCATATGCCGACAAAGGTCGCCGGGAGGTGTCGTTTGACATCGGTGACAAAGTGCTGCTTAGCACTAAAAACCTTCACTTGAAGTCGCCAGGGGCAAGAAAACTCCTACCGAAGTGGATTGGGTTGTTTCCCATTGTGGCACGTATTGGGCCAATGGCATACCGATTGCTACTCCCGCCGAGTATGAAGATACATGACGTGTTTCATGTGAGCCTGCTGGCTCCATACACGGCAGAAGGAACCGTTCAGCCACCGCCAGCAGTCCTGGCTGCCGACGGCCAATACGAGGTTCTTTGCCTACTCCAGCACCGAGAGCGTACTCTTCGGTCGCGTATTGTCAGGGAGTACCTCGTTCATTGGGCCAGTTGTGGACCTGAACACAATTCATGGGAGCCCGAATCTCGGTTGCCCACAGGGGTGGTCAACGAGTACTGGAGCGAGCTTGCAGCTCGCACAGATCGACGCGTGGCAGGAGGTACCACATGAACGCGGGAAAAGTGAACAACATTCCCACAGGGCAGCATTCATGGACAGCAACCATAGGAGGTTGGGGACGCCCAACATGGTTGTCGCGCGGACGCTCCAGCCTAAAGGGGGGAGACCGCTAGCCGTGCTGACCTACAAGCTGCAGCTTAGTACTACGTACCATGCACGTGTTCATGTTTAGCTGGTGATTGAAATTATTAGTTTTCTTTCACAATGTTGACAACTCACTACCTGGCATTCTCACTTGTTGGTCATGAACCGGGACGGTTCATAATAAGTGGGGAGGAATGTAGCGGGAGGGCCAGTTCGGCCCTCCCACCTCGCGATAGCGAGGGGGTGGCTGCAAGCCACCCCTCGCTATCGCGAGTGCTGGCCGGTGGCCAGCCACTCGCTGGCTACCGGCCGGCCGGCGGCCGACCGGCTGGGTGGCCGGCGGCCGGTCAAGTGACCGGCTGGCCACCCGCCGGCGAGCCATCGGCCGCCGATCGAGCTGGTGGCTCGATCGGCGGCCGGGAGGCCGTTAGGCCTCAAGGGACGAGGCCTGTGGCCTCGTGCCCTTGTCCTCGCTCGCCCTCCTCGCTTGTGAGAACAAGCTAATACGAGGGATAGAGCGAGGAGCGAGGAGCGAGAGCAAACGAGAAAGATCGGCGTGAAATCGTCGATCGTGCCTCGCACGCGACGATTTCGCGTCGACGCGTCAAAACTGAAACTCGAGTTCGTTTAGGACGAACTACGAGTTTCTAAACCGGAAAACTCGTGCAAACTCACGAGTTCGAGGTAAGAACCCCCGGTTTGGGTCCCAAAACCAGGGGTTAGGTAAAAACGGAAATGGGCCTCCGGAGACTCAAAATATTCGAGTCTCCTTGCTCTGGGTCGTTGATGACGATTGCCCCTCAGTCTTGCGAAGGGGGTAAACCCCTGACGCGGACTGAGAACGCCATTCTGCGAACTCCGACGACGACTTCAGAGCAGGAGCTGGAGACACGGCCCGTTACATAATCTGCCATAAATCATTTTTCTCGTATCATTTCATTTTAGGTTTCAGTTGTTTGGCTTGTCTAGCCGAACAACTTGACTGGACGGGAAGCTTGGCCAAGCTTCTCGTCCAGGGGCGGTTTTGTGCGACGCCTTAGTCGACACGATTTTAGTCGTGCGATGCTGCGGAGGTCAGAAGGGAAGTCATTCATTAAGTAGTGTTCCGCATTAACTACATGAATTGCTTATACGGATTAGCGTTCATGTTGGACGGGTTGACCGCAACCGGAATCATACAAGTAGGAGAGATTCGCTAAGATCCTTTGCGAGACGCCAGCTTTCTATCGGTATTGTCGTTTAACGTTAAGAGGGTACAGATATGTCGAACATTGGTTCCCGCCTTTTTCAAGTCCATAAATGTTCCAACGATGGAGGATCTTGTCCGTAGATAGGGTACCCAATGGATGTGAATGAACAGTCGCGTTACTGTGACAAATTTTAAAGGACAAGGGAAACATTCAAAAAATGTATCGCAAACCTATGTTCTTGGAAAATTTTGCTATTCCACCGTAAAATCCTCTCTCGCTTGCCCTATTTCTCGCACTTTTTGTTACCGAATGGCTAAAAGCATATTTGGCGCGCGGTAGATGAGTGCAAACGTCGAGCACATTTTCGTCGGTAAGAGGGCGGGAAATGTGTATTTTTTAGGCGATGGCATCAGGAGAGAATACGTCAAGCCGCAGGTATTCTCCGAAATCTACTCAACGTGTAATCGTTTCATGAACGAATTTTAAAGGTCTGACACCTAGCGATGAACGCGAGGGGACTGTTCGGTTTGCTGAGCTCTCTGGGTCAAATAAGGCGGCGCAGCATTTCCCCGCCCGTCCAGCTCATTACACAAAGCTTACTGACTCGCTTTGCTTGTCCGGTTCCATTCTATCCAGTTTCTTCATAATTGAAAACCTCTTGTTTGGACGTGGACAGTCAGCCTTTTCTGTCCGACGCCCGGCAACGCTCGAAGTCTGAGGAGCGACGCAGATAGCGGAAACAATGTTGAATCGTGAAAAAAATGGCTGTGCCATTGTCGATCAATCGAGTTTTTCTTCTGGCAGAAAAACAAATTAATTTTCCACGCGAAGCGATTGTAAGAGGGTTGCTAGGTAACAACAGGCTCAGAACGCTGCATATTCCCATGCGGCAAAGTTACGAGGTACCCCGTTCCGGATTTTCGAAAACGGCATCCACCCCATCCCAAGGATTTTGATCTCCATTCGCCTCGTGTTTTGATTTTTGATCTCCATAAGCCCCGACTTCAAAACTTTGATTTCAGGTCGCCCCGCAGCCAGAGTGCCGGTGACAAGGTACCCCGTTTGGTACGTTGTCATTGTCCAGAAATTTCCATTTTGCGACTTCAGTGTAATCTCTGAATATAAAAATGTTACTGTTATGAAAAACATATATGAAGTAAATAAGACCTTCCAAAAATGCGGGGGGGGGGGGGGGGGGGGGGGGNCGGATACATTGCACGTCATTGGGGGAGGGGGGAGGGGGGTTTGAAAATCAAACACGCTAGCAATTAAAATACGACACCTAACGATAAGAGGCTTTTCCATCCGTTTCTTAGGACGTGTTTCGAGAAATAAAAAAAATGCTAAAATACCTCAGACAACTCAATAAGGAAACGGGGTAGATTGTGACGTTACAATATACCCCTCATGTCGGGGTATATTGTAACGAAACAATCTACCCCACGGGCCATCGCGGGGTTTATTGAAATGAAAAAAATTGAAGACGGGGCTTTTGGTGGTCAAAAACTAAGAGACGTGGCGACCTGTTCTAAAAAGTTTGGCGACGGGGGGTTTGGCGAGTTTGGTTTCTGAACCCGGGGTATCTGGATGTTTTCTTCTATTCCCATGCGCGTCACCCCAGGTGACGCGTGCACGATCGTTGACTTTTGCAGGGCGACAAGCCTTCTGGGTTGGGAGAAGGGGGGCGGGGTGTTGGGGCATGAAATCGGAGCTGGGGGGGGGGGGGGGGGGGGNGGGGGGTCCGGGGATAAGGGGGCAAGTCGCCCGCCGTGATTACTGGGCCCGTTCCCGCATCAACCCAAGGTCTCTCTGGGATGTGTGAGCAGAGAAGTTACTGCAGGGCGACCTGCCCACCCGAGGGCGTTGGGGTAGGGCAAGTCGCCCGCCGTGGTGGTCCCCGCGCAACCAAGGCCGAGCCTGGGAATGTGTGGCTGGCAATGGCTGTGGGGAACGCATTCCCATTATCAGCAAACTTACTTCCTGCCACGCTTCTCTCACTTACGCAACTTTCCGACTCGTGATCGTCTTAGAGAATGATTTGCCATGGCGCCGGAAGGTAGGTCAAGAGATGCTACGCTTTCCAAAAGTAGAACGCCAGGAGCAACACGTTCACCATGCAGATCTCCATACGCCCCGTCAACTGCGAATCAATCCATCTGTTTTCTACTGAGCCATATTGTGGGTTTGAGTATTAAAGTCTTCTCGTTTTTTTAAAAAGCTATCTCAACTTTTGGGTTACTTCAGATTCATACATAAAAGTCTTGACATTCGTGGTTTTAAAGTTATTGCCTTAAAGTAATTCCCAATTTTGAGATTCCAAATGCCAAATTCAATGCAAAAAAGTTGTTACTTTGCAATACACACCTCGTGGTGTGCTAAAAAATGATCAGTTTTCCAAATTATACTATTTATATGGAAATGGATTTTTAATATATTTCATCAAATAAAAAACATTAATGAGCTCAACTCGAGCTTTTTACAATAATACAATTGAAAACCTATGACCAAAACAATTAATCACGGGTTTAGTTGAGGAGATTTTCGTTTCCTCTAGTGCTAGTGGCACCAAGAGACTTTTTAATAAATGTTTTTATCATTAGACAAGGATTGGCAACTTGATGTGAGCTTCGAACTGGTTTTGATGGCGTCCAAAATCAAAACCAACCAAAGGGCCTATCCTCGGATTTGCATGGAACTAACGGGGTCCAAAATTAGAGGAATTGTGGAGAAAGTACACGAACAACACGGTCCAGATGCTGAATTTAGAACCTCGTGATGCGAACATGTCTCACTACGAGTTGCACTACTAGTGCATGTTTAGTGTATCTCTAATAAAATGGATGACTTTATACCGTTTTGCGGAGCCCTCGCCTCTGTTGGGTGGGGAAGGTCAGAGGAAATTTCCTCCTCATCTTCTTCCTTGAGTGACGGGAGGAGATGTGGTATTCTGCCTCCTTAGCTACCCCCATGGGTTGTCAGCCCTCATGAGGGGGTTTGAAAGGGAGGGAAACCTCCCGTTCTTCTCATCTTGGGTCGTCGGCCCACTTGAGAGGGGAAGGAGGGAGAGGGGATAACGTCGCCTCTTTTTTCCTTCAATGTCCATACCAATGTGAGGCGGGGAGATGCCCCCTCTCCTCCGCCTTGCCACTCTTGATGCCTTGGACAAGGAGGAGCTGGGGAAAATTACCCCCTCTCCTTCTCTTTGGCACCGTCATCAGGATGGAGGAGGGGGAGATAGACTCTCTCCTCACCCACCCCCTTTGGCGCACTCAACACCATGGACGAGGAGTGGTGGAAAGGAAGGACATTGACTCTCCTCCCCTTGGCACCTTCGACGCCGTGAGAGGGTAGAGGGGGAAGAGGGAGGATGTCATATCCTCCCCTTGGCACTTTTGGCATCGTTGCGCAGGGGGATGGGAGGGGGATTATCTTCTTCCTTCCCTTTGGTGCCATTGACTCTATAAGAGGGCGAGGGGAGAGGGAGAGCATCCCCTCTTTCCCCATTGGCAGCAAAGCACCATGATAGGGAAGGGCAAGAGGTGAAGACAAGTCCTCATCACCCCTTTGCCATATGATTTCCTCAAAGGGATGGAGGGGGAGAAAATATGCCCCCTCTCCACCCTCATGAGTAGTCGGCTGAATAGAGAGAAGGAGGAGGGGGAGAACTTCTCTCCTCCCCCCCTTGCGCATCGGCAGGGCCATGGACGAGGGGCGACGAGAGAAGGAGAAGGTTTTCCTCCATCCTCCCCCTTCAACGCAGTTGGTGCCATTGCAGTGTGGTAAGGGAGAGGTAACCTTCTATTCTTTTCATGTCGCCATTTGCGTGACATTTTTACTCGATCTTACTCTTCAGCAAACACATTGTTGGTCAGACAGCGTTTCCTTTAGGTATTAATTATGTTTTGCCATTTCTACCTCGCTGACGATTCACATTGCAACCTTGCAAGTATGCGAGTGCGTGACTTCTTGTTTATTTGTTAGGTCAAATTCTTTCTTTGGACTTTAGCTCGTCTTTCTAGCTTGGTCCATGCGACATTGCTTTTTCTTTAGACATCAAACATTCACTCGTTGCGATTGCTTGATCAAATGAAACTAATAATTATGATACAAATACAATAGTTTGTTCTTGTTGAAAACAAAAGATTATCTGACGCCAACGTTACAATCGCAAGCTGTTATGTGAATATCATGAAAAGCAAGAATATAGGCTTTGGGAATTGTCCTTGTAGCAAAGCTGGACAGGGGAAGCCTCAGCCACTTTTGGTTAGACGAATGCCACCACAAACAAATGTAGATACCATAAGGCATTTGTACAAACATGCATCCTAAGACTCTATCGCTCCACGTTGCACATCCACGTGGGAGTATGACTGTAGCAGCCAACTAGAGGAGAGGAGGAGTGACGTGATGGATCTTTTATCACGTTAATCCTCTTATCGTAAAGCTGGAATATGGGTTGAATCTGGGATGGATTCAAAGTAGACTCTAGAACAAGATTATGCTTTGGACGTTGAATCGTAAAGGCATCAATCTTGAGCCCCCAAAGCTCGAGAGTTACAATTGAATTCCATTTCAATCGTAAAAGAGGCTCATATGCTACAAATTGAATCAAAGCCAAATGTGCAAGAAAGTTGAATTTGTAGGAAGCATGGATAAAGATGTTGTCATGAAGCAAGGTTTTTATGTGGTGCCAAAGAGATTGTGATGTTTACAAAAACGTTTGTTTCATATTAGGATAGCCTTGAATGTTGATTACACTTGCTTTGAATATAATGGAATGCATCTCACACCATTTTTATCTCGCGTCCTAGTGATAGTATTTTTCTCCGCACACACCCATTGCATACATCTACTTGGCTTTGTAGTGATGAAGAATTGTGGTGTTAAGTATGCCAAAAAAAAAGCTAGAGGAGATCAAACATGTAAAACTATTTTGCTTTCTATGGATCCATCATCATCTCGTTATTCCAAAATAGGAAATTTCCACTTTTTTAAGTTTCACAAATGAAACCTCCACCATAACCTCAAAACCACTCTTCTTACAATTCGAGTTATAGTAGCTTTCAATCTCTCCAATTTGATCCTTACCCCCATCACATGTGAGATCCAATCTGACCTCCCTTTTCCCATGATGCCAAAAACAGGATGCTTCATCCTTGTTGTAAACAACTAGTTTGTCCTCTTTGCATAACTCCCTTTAGTGCACCTCCCATTTCTTCTTGATGTGTGCATATTCATGGAGTCTTTCATTAGTATTCACTTGAAAATTTCTACCTTGTAGCATGGTACCTTTGAATTGGATAAGCCACGTTGTCACGTCATTATCCCCATCCACAGCTTCCCAGCATCACCCATCTTTGGCATCTGACATATGTCCGTCACCCTTTCCATCAAAGAAGCATGGAAAGCCTTTTTAAAAACAAAGCAAACATTACCTTATGCAAGATTGCCCCATTGTTAAGGGTTGTTTTATTCATAGCATTTAGAGAAGGTAGGTATCCATTCACGCGCATCAAGTGCTTATTATGCAAAGAAGCCATAAAGAATTGTTTTCCCTTGATATCTTATGCACTAGTACAAAAGCTAGGTTTTCAAGCGAACTCCTTGGTTCCTTCTGTCTTGAGAGTCCCTAGTGACTCTGGAATCTCATTGATGATTTATAGATAGTGCTAAAAAAAACTTATTCTTGCCCTTATTCCACCTCCCATGGCTTCAAATACTTCTCATCCTTCCTCCTTGTCCATGAGAGCAAGAACATTGCATCCATTTATCTGGGGGGGTAAGAATTTTCTTAAGAAGATGTATTAGTGTGCCAGCGTAACGTAGTTATTGACCTCTACTACTAGGCCCTCTCTTCTTCCCATTCTCTCCCTTCTCTATCCTTTTCCTTCTTCATTTCCATTTTTCATGTACACATTGTCCTTCCTTGTTTCACATGGTGCCCATTATGTCCTTCAGGAGATTTTCTTGTTTCATTAGTTCTATCCATTCATAATAGCACTATTTTGCATAGTATACAATATTTCCTCTTAGTGTGCTTGGTTGTCTGCGAGAGCTATGTGAGGGCTTGTTTACCAAAAAATATTCAAGCTTGAAAATCTGGCGACAAAGGTTATTTTCAAGTTTCACACAAATGTTCAAGTTTCACAATAACTGAATGGTGCCTAAAAAGGCTTCTGTTAAGGATGTGGACGAGACCTTGCCGAACATGTTGTGTTTTTGACTAATAATGCAAATTATCTTACCAACGTGGTCCACAAAAGCTAAACAAGAAGGCATTTTCATGCCAGATCGTTTTTTACATAAATTTTCACTTGATGTTACGGTGAAAGTGTTGTAAAATCCATCAAAATGTTGGGTTAAACTTGAAAACAATGGTTGGTTAACGGTGGACCTGAAGTTTGACACCCGAGCAATCACTAGAACGCTTATGGTTTGCATTCAACATAAAAATGATTTATATTTTTTGTTACTATGGGCCAATTTTTCAAAGGATTCGAAAGTAGAGTTCGCACACAATGACATTGACCATATGTGTAAAGCCTACCTTTAGGTTTACATGTACCCGCATGACCCTGGTACAGGACAATCCAGGAATGAATGTCCTTGAAGATGTTGACATGATATTCACATGTAAGAAAACATCAAGGTACCTCAAGTTTCGAGACTGATATTGCAAAAGCCCCGTTTGCTAGAAATTGGATCAAAGGTTGCCCCTTCTTGGAGGATCACCAAGAGCCCCGAATTCATCTTTTTGGTCATAGGAGGCTCCATTTGACGTTGTTGTACACAGCGGGGTATGCTATGTCAGAAGAAAAACCAAAATGAAGGGTTATCTGGATGTGGCATGATGTACCCCGTTTGGGAAATGGAACTTCGATACGTTTTGCGAGGTTTTGTGGTTTTTATGTATAATCGTTGTGAAATTTCTTGTTTTTAAGAATGTACCCCACTTCTTTTTCTTATAGATTATCTTTCAAAGTTCTAAAATTGAAAAGGTTTGCAAAGGACCATGTTGATGTTGGAGTATATTGTGACAAATACTCTGACTTTAGGGCTTCGTGATCTCTACTTTTGGATTTTAGGGCTCCATGAGTAAAAAGCCGTAATCGAAGGCCAATGAAGATTCAAATCTTCTATACGGGGAGGATTATGCTTTGCTACATCCAGGATGGGGTACGTTTGAACTTTGTCGTTTGGAGATGGAAACCAGTTTTCGGTTTCCAAAACTTCGTTAGAATCCAAGATTAGCTGGCGGCCGAGGGTTCGTACTCGGATTCCGAGTAGGAACCGTCGCCCGCCAGCTCATGCGGGGTTGGGGGTGTTGTACTCTGAGGCGAAGGCCAGAAAAAATATTAATGATAGAAATCCACTGCCACAGTGTTAGCGATGCGTGCGTTCCGTGATGCCGGCTGGCTGCCAGTGCAGGTGGTTGCACAGCAAGGAGCAAGCAGCAGACTGGTGAAGCTGCTTACCTTCGCCACCATTGCAGCTCGTTACTGCAGGTGTGATTGACCTGTCAACTCAAGCTACTCCTACACAGAAAAAATTCGGACACCCCGCCCCCCAAACCCCCCCCCCCCAAATTTCATCTCCTTCCGCAATCCCCGGTTTTTTGGTTTTTTGTCCTCCATTCAGCGTGGCTGTTCGCTGCACTCCTTTTCCACTCGCCGAGACGTGACGTGGAACGACAGCAGCAGAACCCATCTGCATGGATGGGTATGCTATGATGGCAAGCCACCCTCCGACCGGGCCCACCACAAATACATCTCTTAATCGCCTCATCTTACTGACCGCTCTCTTCCTCCCGCTGCTCCAGGCCAAACACGTCGTCGGCACCGAGTCAGACACCAAGCGCCTGATCTCCGTTGCTGACGCAGGCGAAGCAGGCTCTCCCATCGCTGCGGACGTCAGCATTGCCCCTGCCGCTGCACCAAAAGGTGTGGTGCTCCGAACGAAGCTGTTTGAGTCGTTTGACCCCTCAACGGCCGTGTCAACTGCTTCCAGCAACACAAAGAGTAGCATCAGCAGCAGCAGCAGCAGCAGCAGCAGCAGCAGCAG
>SZWC01011848.1:20456-44802 GCA_023375785.1 Penium margaritaceum
GTTTGGCTAAAGTGTCTTTTGTGGTGTATTTCATCTACTTTGGAGGGAAAAGAAATTCACCTCCTTCAATGGAGTGAGTCGACGTTCAAATCTTGGCCTTTACAACATCCAAGGTGCCCTTGGAGGCCATTTCTGGCTATGACCCTTCGGCTTCTAGCTAAAGGATGGTTGGTCAACTCACTACTACAACTAAGGCTGCACACAAATCCGAGGATTAGTGAATCCGATTCACGAATCCCGAATCCGGATCCGGATTCACGAATCCAGATCCAAGGGTGGGTCTCATTTGGGGATTTGGGAATCCAGTATCGAATCCTGGGGGGAGGGGGGTGGGAAGGGTGGACATGAAAACACCGGGACTTAGAGGTTCATATCCCCTGCTCAGACCGCCAAGCGGTAGTCTTTGAGATCCAAAGTTTCAAAACTCTGGAACTTCAGGTCATCGTTTGTCAAAACGGCCTGAGCCTCCGTCATGCATGTGCGAAGTAGCTACGAGCTGGCACACTCATGGCACGTGTGTGGCCTGAATTGGACATGCTTTGTAGTTTTGAATCACAGGCCACCTCGCGCTTAGGCCACGTGAGCGTTCTATGGACAGCCTTTGGCCATTTGCATGGCCGAGAGAGTGTCAGTGAGGTTGGATTGATGCGGTTGAGCGCTGTCAGGGGGACTTTTCATCCAACCTCTTGTGTATGTTCAGAATCTAATCACGCGCTACTGAGGTCTCATAACGGGTGCTGTTTCTTCTGAAAACAATTCTTTCACTTCTCCTTGCACTTTTAAGGTTGTGTTCTTGCAATTGCTTATTCGTAGGAAGGGTAAAAACAATGAGGCCGTCGGATCACCAAATCAAGTGATCATCGACGTCTTTCATGTGTGAAGCTGTCCATCTTATGGACGAACATTTTTCTATTTGTACCAGAGTCACATAAATCAAGTCGTAAGCATACAAAATTGTACAAAATAGACAAAAGAGTTTCTCTTTGCGAACTATTTCTCGTCGTCCGTGCGATCGGATGATCGGACGGTGGAATTTGGACCATATCACCATAGAAGGGAAAGCACAGAGAGAAAAGAGGCCTTGCTTTGGGAGTACCGGCATGCAATGCCTTGTGCGATTTGCAGTGCACATTTCTTAATGACTATGACTGTCGCACGAGGGGTGCACAACAAATAGTGGCACTCCACAACTACTGACGAGTCCGGCAAAGTATGATGGAAAAAAAGGAACACCACGTGGCATCAGCCACATGCTGTGCTCTAGAAATGCCAAGCATGCGTACTTTCACCATCAAATTAACTGCCACGCTACACATCCCTTTCTATATCCCAAATTAACAAACTATGTAATGTTGTTACTCTCCTACATACATTATCGATGTTCCGATCCGTGGTGGACAAAGTCACTAACAACTGTTAGTGAGTAACTCCCACTCGATCTGGAGGATTCACGAATCCAGGGGGATTTGTAAATCTGGGTCTCGGAACCTCAAATCTGGATCCATGCTTGGATTTGATTTTGCGAATCCAAACTCATCCTGAGATTTGCAAATCGGATTCGGTGTGCAGACTTAACTACAACCTCCTTCAATTTCCTGGTAACCTTTTAGCTACTAGTGACCCTTCATCGTCCAGGTGACTCTTTGGCTGTCCTGAGTGGTTATGTAACCATCCAGGTAGTGATGCAACTACCTGCAACCTCCAAGGCAAGAACCTTTAAGGAGGCCCTCCCAAAACCATTTAAAGGAGCTCTGATCACTCAAGCTTATATGACCAAGATATCAGCTCATGCGTTTCAGATTCCTTTTGATGCCTCCGGAGTCTATCTCTGCAAGCCTCAACCTCTGACACTNGTTCTTGCAATTGCTTATTCGTAGGAAGGGTAAAAACAATGAGGCCGTCGGATCACCAAATCAAGTGATCATCGACGTCTTTCATGTGTGAAGCTGTCCATCTTATGGACGAACTTTTTTCTATTTATACCAGAGTCACATAAATCAAGTCGTAAGCATACAAAATTGTACAAAATAGACAAAAGAGTTTCTCTTTGCGAACTGTTTCTCGTCGCCCGTGCGATCGGATGATCGGACGGTGGAATTTGGACCATATCACCATAGAAGGGAAAGCACAGAGAGAAAAGAGGCCTTGCTTTGGGAGTACCGGCATGCAATGCCTTGTGCGATTTGCAGTGCACATTTTTTAATGACTATGACTGTAGCACGAGGGGTGCACAACAAATAGTGGCACTCCACAACTACTGACAAGTCCGGCAAAGTATGATGGAAAAAAAAGAACACCACGTGGCATCAGCCACGTGTTGTGCTCTAGACATGCCAAGCATGCGTACTTTCACCATCAAGTTAACTGCCACGCTGCACATCCCTTTCTATATCCCAAATTCACAAACTATGTAATGTTGATACTCTCCTACATACATTATCGATGTTCCGATCCGTGGTGGACAAAGTCACTAACAACTGTTAGTGAGTAACTCCCACTCGATCTGGAGGATTCACGAATCCAGGGGGATTTGTAGATCTGGGTCTCGGAACCTCAAATCTGGATCCATGCTTGGATTTGATTTTGCGAATCCAAATTCATCCTAAGATTTGCAAATCGGATTCGGTGTGCAGCCTTAACTACAACCTCCTTTAATTTCCTGGTAACCTTTTAGCTACTAGTGACCCTTCATCGTCCAGGTGACTCTTTGGCTGTCCTGAGTGGTTATGTAACCATCCAGGTAGTGATGCAACTACCTGCAACCTCCAAGGCAAGAACCTTTAAGGAGGCCCTCCCAAAACCATTTAAAGGAGCTCTGATCACTCAAGCTTATATGACCAAGATATCAGCTCATGCGTTTCAGATTCCTTTTGATGCCTCCGGAGTCTATCTCTGCAAGCCTCAACCTCTGACACTACAAGCTAGTGCCTTAGGAAACACTTCCTACAAAGCTCTCCTCCTACCTTAGTTCAAGCTAGTAGCTCCACAAGTAGCTTGATCCGGGTCTGGTTTTCCGAACTTAGTCTCAAGGCATCCAGGGAGGGTGCTGTGTGGGTCCACAATTCCACACTTGTGGCTACATCCTAGCACCTGGTACTGGATCTCTTCATGTTANTCCAACTGATAAACTTGGAGAAGCATTAGATTCTCTTATAGGGGTAACGGACATTGCTACACCGTCTTTCATAGCCCCAACTGACGAAGCTCGAGAAGCAGCAAATCCACTTGCATGGGTGGCAAAAAATGCTAAAACATTGGACGCAACACCAGCTAGGAAAGCTTGAACAACAGTTGGATTGTCCTCAGAGGCAACGACCACCGCTCCAACACTTGACATCAAACCAACTGACAAAGCTGGAACAATAGCAGATTCTCCCTGGACGGGAATGGACACTTCTGTAACATGTTACAACAAACCATCTCAAGAAGGTGGAACGACAGCATGTTTGCCAAGGATGGCAATGGACACTACTGCAACATTTTACAACAAAGTACCTAGCAAAGGAGGAACGATAGCAGATTTTTCCGCGGCAACAACGGACACTACATAAAATTCTGCAAAAATCTGGCTGTCGTATAAAAAAAGCAACAAAGCCTATGGAGGCAACAGATGTAGATGCATTATTTGACAACTGACAAGTTGACGAAGCTGGAACAACAAGAGATTCATCTACAACGGAAATGGGTGCTGCTACAACTCTCTACGCCAATCCGGCTGACAAAGCCAGAACAAGACCACAACTGCCTATGGATGCAGCCAACGTTGCTACATATTTGGACAGGAAACAAGATTAAGAAGCTAGAACAATAGAGGATTCTTCTACACCATCAGTAGAAACTACTACAAACTCTCTCAACGAACCATTTGATGAAGCTAGAATAGAAGAGCATTAAAATGTTTCCACATCAATCGCCACAACACCGCCAACTAACAATGCTATATCAAAAGAGTGTGAAGCTCTTTCTGCATCAATCGCAAGTATGCCGTCAACAGATGAAGGTGGAATGATAGTAATGTTTTCCATGATGGCAGCGAAAAGTGATGAAGGACTCTACTCATTCCCAATTGATAAAGGCGGAGCAAAAGAGCACAGAGAGATTTTTGTAATAGCTCCATCATCTCCAACACCAGCTAGAATAGTTGGAGCAAGAGAGGGTGAAGCTTCTTCCACATCAACTACGACAATTCCTTCTTCTGCAACACCGGCTGATGAAGCCGGAAAATCAACAATTCTTCCCGTTTATGCAGTCGGCATCAATATGGGAGATTCTTCAAGACTTGCTGACGGAGCTNCTCAAGAAGGTGGAACGACAGCATGTTTGCCAAGGATGGCAATGGACACTACTGCAACATTTTACAACAAAGTACCTAGCAAAGGAGGAACGATAGCAGATTTTTCCGCGGCAACAACGGACACTACATAAAATTCTGCAAAAATCTGGCTGTCGAATAGAAAAAGCAACAAAGCCTATGGAGGCAACAGATGTATATGCATTATTTGAAAACTAACAAGTTGACGAAGCTGGAACAACAAGAGATTCATCTACAACGGAAATGGGTGCTGCTACAACTCTCTACGCCAATCCGGCTGACAAAGCCAGAACAAGACCACAACTGCCTATGGATGCAGCCAACGTTGCTACATATTTGGACAGGAAACAAGATTAAGAAGCTAGAACAATAGAGGATTCTTCTACACCATCAGTAGAATCTACTACAAACTCTCTCAACGAACCATTTGATGAAGCTAGAATAGAAGAGCATTAAAATGTTTCCACATCAATCGCCACAACACCGCCAACTAACAATGCTATATCAAAAGAGTGTGAAGCTCTTTCTGCATCAATCGCAAGTATGCCGCCAACAGATGAAGGTGGAATGATAGTAATGTTTTCCATGATGGCAGCGAAAAGTGATGAAGGACTCTACTCATTCCCAATTGATAAAGGCGGAGCAAAAGAGCACAGAGAGATTTTTGTAATAGCTCCATCATCTCCAACACCAGCTAGAATAGTTGGAGCAAGAGAGGGTGAAGCTTCTTCCACATCAACTACGAAAATTCCTTCTTCCGCAACACCGGCTGATGAAGCCGGAAAATCAACAAATTTTCCCGTTTATGCAGTCGGCATCAATATGGGAGATTCTTCAAGACTTGCTGACGGAGCTAGTAATGACACAATCATTCCATGCATTCAGACACAACTCACTAATTCGCATGTTGATATGGCAAGCAAAGCTTTTGGACAGCACAGCAACCACTCAAGAACAAGGAGGAAGTTTTTACCTCGGTTAGTTGTCTTCATCATCAATTTCAATGTTGGAAAACTTCAACAGCAGAAAATCGTCTATTGATGGTGCCTCTGGAGGTGTTCCTCATGTCCCAACAGTTGATGGTGAATTTCCGTTGACTTCGACATCGTGAATAAAGAATTCCTTGGACCTCAGATTTGAAGACAAGGATCGCTCCATCTCTATGGGGTGTTAGCAAGAGAATATTGTTTTTGTAACTTTTGGATCCAGATACTCAGAGACAAGCCTCAAGGCTACAATTCTGGGTGATGGCTCTCTAATGCCACAGTCTGTGGCTGTTATAGTGGGCTTGGATGCCTCAACTGAGCTTCTAGATGCTCCAACAATTGAAATGGGAACACCCACAACCTCTGTCTTGTAGGTTACTAGCAACTTCGACCTCCTTCATGCAGAAAACAAAACGGTCAAAAAACCGCTCTAGGCGGTTTCCCAAAGTTCTGGCAACTTTTTGGATGCTTCTTCATGGAGTTAGCCGTTTTTGTGAACATCCCAAAAAATCACACCTTCCTTGGATGGCAACTTTTTTTTGGATCCGGTCTACGTAGTTCCTGGCCGACGACGATGTTCGTGTCAACCTCCCCAGTAGGACCGCACCCGATCGGGCAGTTGCGAGAGGCCAAAAGCAAGCCACCGACCAGGGATTGATGACCTTGATCAACCGCTAGTTTTGAGACCCGTGCAGCGGTCGTCTGGGCGCCGACAGGTTTCTCGAATGCTGACCGGTCATCCCCCCATCCCCACATCGAAGTTTGTGTGGAAACTGGGAACCTCACACTATTTGCAAATACTGTGACCATCGCAGTATCTGTGGATATGTGCGAGCGAGGAGGGGGAAGCGAGCGAAGTCTCGCTTGTGATTCCCCCCATCCTCTAACATCGTGGAAGAAGATGTTTAGACAATTTGCACGACGCCCCCAGTTCCATCTTTTTGGAGGATCACCATTGGCTCATCAGTTAAGATAAGGGCAAAGACTACGTCATTTCTGCGACGACTATTGCAAGAGAATCATCATCTCTAAAAAGCAACTACATCGTGTGTCTTCATGTCAAGAATCCTAACAAAATTCCTACAAAAACCTTCTTTAACACCGGTCATTATCAACTGAGGGGGGGGGGGTGTTGTGATTTATCCAGTTTCGATAGCTGGGTTCAGCTGAATGCCTTTTGTAGTGCATTTTATCTACTTTGGAGGAACAGAAGAATCACCTCCTTAAATGGAGGGAATCGAGGTTAAAATCATTGCCTTTACAAAATTCAAGGTGTCCTTGGAGGCCCTTTCAGGTTATGACCCTTCAGTTTTCGTGCTAAAGGGTGGTTGGTCAACTCACTACTACAACCTCCAATGACTTCCTTGTGACCTTTCAGCTGCTAGTGAACCTTCATCTTCTCGATGACTCTTGAGCTAGCCTGAGTGGTTATGTAACCACGTAGGTGGTTATGCAACTACTTGCAACCTCCAAGGCAAGAACCTCCAAGGAGGCCCTCCCATAACTACTTTAAGGGGTTTAGATTACTCATGCTCGTATTCTTTCAAACATCATCTCATGTATTTCAGATTCCTTCAGATGCCTCCAGATTCCTCTTTTGCAAGCCTCAGCCTCTGAAACTACAAGCCAATACCTTAAGACACACCTCCTACAAAGGCCTGCGCCAACTTAAGTGCAAACTATTGGCTCCACAAGGAGTCTGCTCCAGGTCTGGTTTTCCAGACTTAGTCTCAAGGCATCCAAGGCGGGTGCCCTGTGGGTCTACAATTCTACACTTGTGTCTACATCCCTGCAGCTGGTCCAATAAATCTTCAAGTCATCATCCATTTGATCTACAAAAATCTACAAATGTTTGAGATGTCCACGCCTTGTCTCTCCAATTTCAGCACAAATTCACCCATCCACATTGCGTAAATCTTAACACCTACAAAGCCTGCGCCCGCGCCTACAAAGCCTGTGCCCATGCCTACAAGCCTGTGCCCACGTCTACAAAGCCTGCACCCACGCTTCCAAAGCCTTTGTCTACACCTACAACGCATGCACCTGCGCCTACAAAGCTCGTGACTGCGCTTACAAAGTCTTTGCATGGGCCTGCAAAGTCTGCGCCTGGGCCTTCAAAGCTTATACCTATGCCTACAAAGCCTGTGCGTGTACCTACAATGCCTGCGCCTGTGCCTACAAAGCCTGCACGTACACCTACAAAGCCTTCGCCTGAGCCTACAAAGCTTGCGCCTGTGCCCACGAAGCCTACACCTGTGCCGACAAAGTCTGTGCCTGCCCCTATAATTTCTGCACTTCTGCCTACAATACCTACCCCTACACCTACAATGCCTGCGCCTGCGCCTACAAAGGTGCCTATCCTACAAAGGCTACGCATGTGCCTACAAAGGTTGCATCTGCTCCTACAAAGGCTACATCTGTGCTTACAATGCCTATGCTTGCACGTACAAATCCTATGCCTATGCATACAAAGCCTGTACCAGTGCGTACAAAGTCTGCTCTTGTCTGTACAAAGCATGTACCTGGCATGTGCAAAGCCTGCATATGTACGCATAAAACTCTGCGTCTGAGCTTACAATGCCTGCGTCTATGCATATGAAGCTTGCTCCTGCGCCTACAAAGCATGTGCCTGCGCCTATGAAGGTTGCGCCTGCACCTATAAAATCTGTGCCTACGCCTACGAAGCTTACTCTTCTACCTACAAAGCCTGCACCTGTGCCTACAGGGCCTGTGCCTAAGCCTTTAAAGCATATGCATACGCTTACAAGGCGTACGCCTGCACACGTAAAGCTTACGGCTATGTGTACAAAGCTTGCAGCTGCGTTGTCAAAGCCTTCACCTGCGCCTGCAAAGCCTGTACCTTCACCTGCAAATCGTGGATATCCCCATACAAAGCATGCGCCTGCACCTACAATGCCTGTACCTATTCCTTAAACCATTCTTCCTACACCTACAAAGCTGCACCTTCACCTATACAGCCTGTGCCTATGCCTACAAAGCTTGCACCCTCGCCTACAAAGCATGCGCCTACGCATACAAAGCGTGCACCCTATGCTTACAAATCTTGCACCTGTGCCTGCAAAGCATGTGCATCTATGAAGTTTGTGCATGTGCCTACAAAGCCTGCGTCTGCGCCAACACAGCTTGCTTTGTGCCTACAATGTCAGAAGAATATCATGCTCGATACAAGCGGGAGCAGAAGCAGGCAGAAGCAGTAAAAAGTGTGCAAGCACTGGAGTGTGATGATAACAAAGAGATGAGGAAGAAAGTGAGAGTCCAGAAANGCTTACAATGCCTATGCTTGCACGTACAAATCCTATGCCTATGCATACAAAGCCTGTACCAGTGCGTACAAAGTCTGCTCTTGTCTGTACAAAGCATGTACCTGGCATGTGCAAAGCCTGCATATGTACGTATAAAACTCTGCGTCTGAGCTTACAAAGCCTGCATCTATGCATATGAAGCTTGCTCCTGCGCCTACAAAGCATGTGCCTGCGCCTATGAAGGTTGCGCCTGCACCTATAAAATCTGTGCCTACGCCTACGAAGCTTGCTCTTCTACCTACAAAGCCTGCACCTGTGCCTACAAGGCCTGTGCCTAAGCCTTTAAGCATATGCATACGCTTACAAGGCGTACGCCTGCACACGTAAAGCTTACGGCTATGTGTACAAAGCTTGCAGCTGCGTTGTCAAAGCCTTCACCTGCGCCTGCAAAGCCTGTACCTTCACCTGCAAATCGTGGATATCCCCATACACAGCATGCGCCTGCACCTACAATGCCTGTACCTATTCCTTAAACCATTCTTCCTACACCTACAAAGCTGCACCTTCACCTATACAGCCTGTACCTATGCCTACAAAGCTTGCACCCTCGCCTACAAAGCATGCGCCTACGCGTACAAAGCGTGCACCCTATACTTACAAAGCTTGCACCTGTGCCTGCAAAGCATGTGCATCTATGAAGTTTGTGCATGTGCCTACAAAGCCTGCGTCTGCGCCAACACAGCTTGCTTTGTGCCTACAATGTCAGAAGAATATCATGCTCGATACAAGCGGGAGCAGAAGCAGGCAGAAGCAGTAAAAAGTGTGCAAGCACTGGAGTGTGATGATAACAAAGAGATGAGGAAGAAAGTGAGAGTCCAGAAAAGCGGTAAAAGAAGGCATGAGAAGCGACTTTGAAGAGCCATAGTAAGGAGTAAATGACAAGCACAAGGAGAGAGTTTGTAGAAGGGAGAAAACACCTTGATGGGATGAGCAGGGTTGAGCGGAGGAGCGAGAGTGGCGGAGTGAAAAGATGAAGAAAACATATGAGGAATTGAATGTAAAAGAGTGAGTGAGCGAGAAAGGGCTGAACGAAGACACGATGGCGAGAATCACGGAACAAAAAGTGAACAGGATGGAAAGATTATTCTGGGTTAAACTAGGAGAAGATGAATATCCTCCATATACACAATAGGAAAGGATGAAATAGGCATCAACCGCTTCTTTCCGTTAGCCGTATGCGTGGCAACATGGTCACTCTTAGTAGGGGGGGCTCGGCCTTAGAAGGACAGTTGTGATCGACTAGTCATTGCCAAGGAGGTTCAGGTTTGACCCCTCGGGGTCAAACCTGAACCTTATTGAGAACTTGAACTTTTCTGAGGGGTTTTTTATTGGAGACGACCTTGTCTAAGTCATGTATCCAATAGCCCTCCTCAGTCCGACAATGGTAATCACTGATGGAATGTCGGGCATCAATTTCTAGATGTCTTTGTCTTGTGGGGGGAGTGACCACTTGTCGGAGGGTTCTTACGATCTGGTTGCAGAGACTATGGTTCCACGCTTCTGCCACAAGAGTATGCCATGTATCTGTAACTAGTGACACTTATCTAATGTAGAGAAATGAACTCGATCAGTTCGAAGAAAACATCCACGGCTATAGTACAATATAGTACCAGTCAAGACAAGGCAATCATTCCTCAGACGGTATCATCTCCCTATCTTTCTAGAAGGAGTATATGACACCCCTAGGTGTCCTCAAAGGGCATACACATCAGCCCTTCAAGACATGAAGGAATGTAGAGAAGCAAAGGATGATGAACTGGGTGTAGGGACGAATCTCGCAAGCGAGATGATGAGACTGTTAGGTGATGGATGATGATGATGGACTAGATGCAGGGGTGGACCACGTGCTTGAACTAGGGAAGTAGAATGCAGCAAGGGGAAGGCAGGAGCCAGTGCGCAATGTGAAATCTGTTGCCGGATTGGGTGTAGGTCGCAGCAAGGTTGGCAGCTGACACGTGCAGATCCGGGTCCACGATAAATATGCTGATACGACGAAGGCAGAGGCGGATTGATTTTATGATGATCAGGCACAGAGGTGAACCATGTGTGTTTGAGATGAGAAGACTTTGGCACAGGGCACTGCAAGATTGGTGGTCAACCAAGATGATCCTGATGCCGACCAAAGAAACGGATAGCAGAAAGTGGAGGATGGATGATGAGGACACGAATCTGGATGCAGGGAAAAAACCTCGTGTGCTAATGATGATGGAAGATGATGATGAAGATGATGAGGAGACGGATGAAGCCGCCGAGGCTGATACTGATGATGGGGAAGTTGAGGCAGATGTGTTAGAATAAGAAAAATGAATAGGATGATGGAGAGGAGTTGTAAGAGGACGCTAATGCAATGCAATAAGGATGAAGAAGACTTGGTAGCTGAAGGAGCAGATGATGCAGAAGGCGCTTCGGGAGGAGACAGCGGTGGCGGAGAGGTGATCTTATCACATGGCCAGAAGAAGGAAATAGGATGGATGATGTGAATCAAAAGACATGAGGTCTGTAGAGAATAGTGCTATGAGGTGGCAATATAGAGAACTGGGCAAGGACAGAGAGCGGTAGAGAGCGTCAACAAGGATTTTGGCAATGATTTGGGAATACTGGTTATAAACTAGCAAGTACAAAGATATTCAATAAGTAGTGGCACGGTGTGGCTACCATGCACAATGACCAACCAAGGTAGGAATATGTCACTAACCATGACAAAAGAATTTTTCTATGTGCGATCAACGTTGACAACTCATAACACGAGTCAGAAATGTTCAGAGGGGGAAAGAATGCTTTGGGAATACTAGTCATCAACTAGCAAGTACAAAGACCTCCAAAAAGTAGTTACACGGTGTGGCTACCATGCACAATGACCAACCAAAGTAGGCATATGTCATTGCCCATGACCAAAGATTCTCACTATGTGCGGTCAATGATGACAACTCATAATACGAGTCACAAATGGTTAGAGTGGAAACAATGGTTTGAGAATACTAGTTATTGACTAGCAAGTATGAGGACCTTCAATAGGCAGTGGCAAAGTGTATTGTCCTACGTTTTGCTAGTACCTGTGCGAGCTAGAAGCGCCAGTTTGCTAAAGGTGGGCAACGTGCGATGGTGGTTTTGCCGCAATGCGATTGTCCCGGTTCTCCGAGATTTTGGTCGTGGTCTTTGTCAGTGCGTGGATATCTTACGGGCATGCCTGTTGAGATTCTTGCACTTCTTTGTTTTCGGGTTCCCGGATATGTGCCGGTCTTCTCGCTAGTTTCTCTTCTTTATTTCTGACACCCCCTCGTGAAGGGGAACCAGCGCATACGGTTCAGGTGTCTTTGGTCCAAGGACCGAGAAGATGTACCAGGGTGCCGTGTTGTGCCTGGTCAAGAGCTTTGGTAAAGATGTCTGCCCTATTGGCTTTTGAGGCCACGTGCTAGAACAGGAGCTCTTTGGCTTGCACCTTATCACAGATGAAGAAGTAGTGCAGCTCAATGTGCTTGGTCCGCGGATGAAAGACTGGACTTTCCGTGAGGGCAATTTTGCTCTAATTGTCGCACCATAGAACTGGGAGAGGTTGTGGGTACCCAAGGTCCTGTAGCAGATGCTTCAGCCGGAGCGCTTCTTGAGCGGCCATCGCACTTGCATGCAATTCAGCTTCACATGACGATAGTGAGACAGAGGAGGATCTGGTTGACTTCCAGCTGATAAGACCAGAGCCAAGGTGAAAACTATAGCCCTGTGAAGATTTGCGATTGGCTAGGTCGTCAGCCCAGGAGGAGTCACTGCAGCCCTTGAGTGTGAGTAGTTTTTTTCCTTCGAGCTCGAGGTAGTAGGATGCGATTTCTCCCACATACTGCAACACTCGTTTTGCTGCTTTCAACTATTGGTCACTATAGTTTCCATCGGTCACGTATCGTGACAACACACTGAGAGGGAAAGCCAGGTTGGGACGTGTGCAGACCATTGCATACATCAGAGATCCTACCATTTCTGGGTAGGGTTCTGGTTATGGAGATGTGACTGTGTATGCTGGTGATGTGAGTTTTTGATCGACAGTCATTGGTGTGGGTACCCCTCCACTGTGTTCGAGCCCAACATTCTTCAGTAGTGAAGCAATGTAGGATTCATCTGAGAGAGTGATGAGGCGCTTCTCACGATCTTGCTTGATGTCGATCCCAAGATAGTGAGTCAGTTCTCCAAGGTCCTTCATGGTGAAACGACCGAGAAGTGTTGTTTTCAGTTCCTGGAGAGCTGCAGAATTGGTTGAGGCGAGAGCCAGATCATCCACATAGGCAAGAATTTAGGAGTTCTCACCTGGCCGTGAGCGCANTCAGCCGGAGCGCTTCTTGAGCGGCCATCGCACTTGCATGCAATTCAGCTTCACAGGACGATAGCGAGACAGAGGAGGATCTGGTTGACCTCCAGCTGATAAGACCAGAGCCAAGGTGAAAACTATAGCCCTGTGAAGATTTGCGATTGGCTAGGTCGTCAGCCCAGGAGGAGTCACTGCAGCCCTTGAGTGTGAGTAGTTTTTTTCCTTCGAGCTCGAGGTAGTAGGATGCAATTTCTCCCACATACTGCAACACTCGTTTTGCTGCTTTCAACTATTGGTCACTATAGTTTCCATCGGTCACGTATCGTGACAACACACTGAGAGGGAAAGCCAGGTTGGGACGTGTGCAGACCATTGCATACATCAGAGATCCTACCATTTCTGGGTAGGGTTCTGGTTATGGAGATGTGACTGTGTATGCTGGTGATGTGAGTTTTTGATCGACAGTCATTGGTGTGGGTACCCCTCCACTTTGTTCGAGCCCAACATTCTTCAGTAGCGAAGCAATGTAGGATTCATCTGAGAGAGTGATGAGGCGCTTCTCACGATCTTGCTTGATGTCGATCCCAAGATAGTGAGTCAGTTCTCCAAGGTCCTTCATGGTGAAACGACCGAGAAGTGTTGTTTTCAGTTCCTGGAGAGCTGCAGAATTGGTTGAGGCGAGAGCCAGATCATCCACATAGGCAAGAATTTAGGAGTTCTCACCTGGCCGTGAGCGCAGGAACAAGCTGGGATCTGTAGTGGAGATTGTGAAGCCCAGGTCAAAAAGAGTTGCGCGTAGTTTGGCATGCAACTCACAAGGTGACTGTTTGAGACCATAGACTGGTCGGTGTAACTTCCAGACAGTGTCAGGATGGTCTGGAGTGTATCTCTGAGGGCATGCTGAGTAAATGGTTTTATGCAGGTCTCCTTGAAGAAAGGCCGTGGACACATCCATGGCGTGCAGTTCCATNCTATTCCATGTATCGGGCTTTGAATTTTGTGGGTTTGCCCAGACGAGTCTTGAATCGGAAGACCCATTTTCCCACGACCAACTTAGTTTGTGGTGGGCAAGGAACGTCAGTGTAGGTGGAGGTGGCTTTAAAGGAGGAAAGTTCATTGGCAATGATGGCGCGCTATTGATCTGCATGAGGCCCGTTCACAGCTTCTTCGTATGTGCTATGAGTAGCAATAGGAGGAGTGTGGATGGTAGTGCTGAGAAGGGAGAGACATGGGTAGCACCATTGATGGACGTTCATGGGGAGGAGTTGGTTGCCGGAGGAAACTAAGTCCTTTTTCGGCAGCAATCCAAGAGGGAAGGAAGGAGGTGCGAAGGAGCTCAACATGATGATCTTCCTGGATGTTGAGATCCCCATCTGTGTCAGCAAATGTGGTGGTGGAGGTAGCTGTTTTGTTTCTGGTTGATCATCGGAGTGCTGGTTTAGCTGCTGGCAGCACTCCTTGCATTGGTGCTGCTGCTGCGGTAGCTGCTGGTGCTCCTACTATTGCTGCTGCGGTTGTTGCTGGAGCTGCCTCTGCTGGAGCAGATCCTGCTGCTACTGTTTTTGGAGGATGTGTTGATGCNAATGATGGCGCGCTATTGATCTGCATGAGGCCCGTTCACAGCTTCTTCGTATGTGCTAGGAGTAGCAATAGGAGGAGTGTGGATGGTAGTGCTGAGAAGGGAGAGACATGGGTAGCACCATTGATGGACGTTCATGGGAAGAGTTGGTTGCCGGAGGAAACTNAAGCAATGTAGGATTCATCTGAGAGAGTGATGAGGCGCTTCTCACGATCTTGCTTGATGTCGATCCCAAGATAGTGAGTCAGTTCTCCAAGGTCCTTCATGGTGAAACGACCGAGAAGTGTTGTTTTCAGTTCCTGGAGAGCTGCAGAATTGGTTGAGGCGAGAGCCAGATCATCCACATAGGCAAGAATTTAGGAGTTCTCACCTGGCCGTGAGCGCAGGAACAAGCTGGGATCTGTAGTGGAGATTGTGAAGCCCAGGTCAAAAAGAGTTGCGCGTAGTTTGGCATGCAACTCACAAGGTGACTGTTTGAGACCATAGACTGGTCGGTGTAACTTCCAGACAGTGTCAGGATGGTCTGGAGTGTATCTCTGAGGGCATGCTGAGTAAATGGTTTTATGCAGGTCTCCTTGAAGAAAGGCCGTGGACACATCCATGGCGTGCAGTTCCATGTCCTGGGTAGTTGCAATGTGCAGCAAGGCCTTCAGGGTGGTCGTCTTGGCAGTTGGGGAGAAGGTGTCAAAGAAGTCCACTCCGTACCGTTGTGAGAATCCCTATTCCATGTATCGGGCTTTGAATTTTGTGGGTTTGCCCAGACGAGTCTTGAATCGGAAGACCCATTTTCCCACGACCAACTTAGTTTGTGGTGGGCAAGGAACGTCAGTGTAGGTGGAGGTGGCTTTAAAGGAGGAAAGTTCATTGGCAATGATGGCGCGCTATTGATCTGCATGAGGCCCGTTCACAGCTTCTTCGTATGTGCTAGGAGTAGCAATAGGAGGAGTGTGGATGGTAGTGCTGAGAAGGGAGAGACATGGGTAGCACCATTGATGGACGTTCATGGGAAGAGTTGGTTGCCGGAGGAAACTAAGTCGTTTTTCGGCAGCAATCCAAGAGGGAAGGAAGGAGGTGCGAAGGAGCTCAACATGATGATCTTCCTGGATGTTGAGATCCCCATCTGTGTCAGCAAATGTGGTGGTGGAGGTAGCTGTTTTGTTTCTGGTTGATCATCGGAGTGCTGGTTTAGCTGCTGGCAGCACTCCTTGCATTGGTGCTGCTGCTGCGGTAGCTGCTGGTGCTCCTACTATTGCTGCTGCGGTTGTTGCTGGAGCTGCCTCTGCTGGAGCAGATCCTGCTGCTACTGTTTTTGGAGGATGTGTTGATGCTGATGGTGTTACTACTGAGGGAAGTGGATGGCCGAAGGTCGGAAGGTGTTCGGAGATGATGTCATAGTCATGATCAGGAGTGAGAGGTGGCAGTGGTCTTGGAAGTGGTTGGATAGGAGTTTGTGCAGGAGAGAGTGTCATTGGGGGTGATGTAGCTGGAGGTGTTGCTGGCAATGAGACTGTGTCTAGCGAAGGAGAGGATGGAGGGAGTGGGGCAGCTACAGGCTGATTTAGAAGTAGTGTCCAGGTGAGAGGAGTAGTGGAGATAGGGGAGGACTGGCGGAAGGAGGGAGTGATCTCATCAAAGTGCACACCTGTTCGGCACGTTTCTCTTCTAATCTCAGGCTCATAGAATTGATAGCTAGAGGAGTTGAGGGAAAAGCCGAAGAACATGCGGCGTGTAGCGCGAGGGCTTACCTTACAGAGATGAGCATTGGCACTGTCAGTCTTGTTGATCAAAACATAGGTTGTGGAGTCCCATAATCGCAGTTTGGAGACATCAGGCCTGTACCCCAACCAGATTTCAGCTGGGGTGACAAAAGGTAGATGCTTGGCTGGGTCGTAGCTATGCACTCAGGTGGCATATCGGAGGGCTTAGGTCCAAAAGGTCGTTGGTGCTCCGATATGCACTAGGAGAGTGCGAGTGAGAGCAACCAGGACACCGTTGCGCCTTTCAACTACTCCGTTCTGCTCCACTTCTTGAGGAACACTCATCTCATGCCCAATGCCTGGTTCTGACAGGAACTCACAAAGTTCGTGGGAGACAAATTCTCCACCTCTATCAGTCCAGATCTTGCCAATGGACAGGTTGAGGTGGTTCATTTGGTACTTAGACCATTTGATGAAGGCAGGCTTGGCATCGGCTTTGGACTTGAGAGGAATTGTTGCGCCAAAACGAGAGTGATCGTCCACGATGGTGATGAGGTACCCATATCCTTGATGTGATGCGATGTGGGAGATGTGGGATGTGGGAGATGTGGGACGGATGGGTCCCACAAGGTCAATGTAAAGAATGTCAAGGGGTTTGGNGGAGGGCTTAGGTCCAAAAGGTCGTTGGTGCTCCGATATGCACTAGGAGAGTGCGAGTGAGAGCAACCAGGACACCGTTGCGCCTTTCAACTACTCCGTTCTGCTCCACTTCTTGAGGAACACTCATCTCATGCCCAATGCCTGGTTCTGACAGGAACTCACAAAGTTCATGGGAGACAAATTCTCCACCTCTATCAGTCCAGATCTTGCCAATGGACAGGTTGAGGTGGCTCATTTGGTACTTAGACCATTTGATGAAGGCAGGCTTGGCATCGGCTTTGGACTTGAGAGGAATTGTTGCGCCAAAACGAGAGTGATCGTCCACGATGGTGATGAGGTACCCATATCCTTGATGTGATGCGATGTGGGATGTGGGAGATGTGGGACGGATGGGTCCCACAAGGTCAATGTAAAGAATTTCAAGGGGTTTGGCTACGCGGCCAGCTCAAGGAGGATGAGGGGACGCCTTCAGTTATCCAAGGCTACAAGTGGTACACAAAGGTCCGGCAAGCTGAGTTAANCCAATGGACAGGTTGAGGTGGTTCATTTGGTACTTAGACCATTTGATGAAGGCAGGCTTGGCATCGGCTTTGGACTTGAGAGGAATTGTTGCGCCAAAACGAGAGTGATCGTCCACGATGGTGATGAGGTACCCATATCCTTGATGTGATGCGATGTGGGAGATGTGGGATGTGGGAGATGTGGGACGGATGGGTCCCACAAGGTCAATGTAAAGAATGTCAAGGGGTTTGGCTACGCGGCCAGCTCAAGGAGGATGAGGGGACGCCTTCAGTTATCCAAGGCTACAAGTGGTACACAAAGGTCCGGCAAGCTGAGTTAAAGGAGAAAGGGACGGGAGTCCTTTCACCATGTTTTTGGCCTGGAGACGAAGACAAGCATTGAAGTTGGGATGCCCCAATCGGTGATGCTGAAACAGGAGAGGATGAGAGAGGCTGCAGCAATCACAACTTGAAGGTGGTACAGCTCCTTCGATGGAAAAGATGGCAGGTCTGCGTGGAATCTGTAGTCCAGGTGCATTTCTCCCGCACAACCTTCACACAACACCGCCCTCCCCCTTTTTGATTTCCTTCTTGGAATCTGCGCAAGGTCCCAAAACCTCCTCCTCCTCTTCCTCATCCTCATCTTGGTCCTCGGTCTCCATACTCAACTCCGGCTCATCTCCCTGTTGTCCCTCTTATCCCTGCTCCTTCTCGCCTTCCATCACCTCCTGCCAGGCTCATTTTTGCTCCCCCTCTTGGCGCAAGCTCATCGGCCACAGGTGCCTGTCATCAGGTTTGAGTGGCTCATGCCATGGGGAGGGAGCATGCAGGAGACTTAGGCTTTCCAACTGCACCGGTGAGCTCACCGCCGCCTGTCTCGATGCCGCCACCTACACTTCTCCTACCATGCCCTTGGATGCATCTTCCAGTGGTACCTTCGCCATCCCACGCTGCGACACCGTGGCCGCTGTCGGCAGATGAATCATTCCTGCTTGACAAGTTGAAATTGCTGCAAGCAGCAACATCTCCAGGTTCTTCCCCTTTGATTCTCCTACAGGTGGTGTAGACGCAACACACGTTGCACCGGATGCAGCTCCTGGGAAAGGCAGCACCTCCTGTTCTCGTTACTCCACTGCTGCTGGTGGCGGTGCAGGCGTCTTCTGCGCCACGCCAATCACACCTGCTGTGAGAGGCAACACCTCCTATTCGCACTGCTACACTACTATTGGTGGAGATGCAGGCGCCTCCTGCACCGTGCCGGGTGTAGCTGCTTTGAGAGGTAGCACCTCCTGTTCCTGCTGCTTTGTTGCTGTTGTTGATGGTATAGGCACCTCCTACGTTGCGTCAAGAATAGCTGCTACAGAAGGCAGCGCCTCCTATTGTTGTTGTTTTGCTGTTGCTGTTGGTGGTGCGGGTGCCTCCTGCACCGCACCGGGTGTAGCTGTTGCGAGAGGTAGCACTTCCTATTCCTACTACTCCACTAATGCTGCTGGCGGTGCAGGCACCTCCTGCACCGCGCTGGGTGTAACCACTACGAGAGGCAGTATCTCCTGTTCCTACTGCTCTACTACTATTGCTGGTGGTGCAGGAGCCTCGTGCGTTGCACCGGGTGCACTTGCTGCGAGAGGAAGCATCTCCTCTTCCTATTACTCTACTACTGCTACTGGTGGCAATGGTGCCTCGCGCACCATGACGGGTGCAGCTGCTAAGAGAGACAGCACCTCCTATTGCTCCCATTGTACTACCGCCGCTGCTGGTACTGGTGCCTCTTGTCGCGCGCGGGGTGTAGCTGCTGTGAGAGGCAGCATGTCTTGTTCCTATTGATCTGCAGCTACTGCTGGTGGCGCTGGCGCTTCGTGTACCGCGCTGGGTGCATCTGTTGCAAGGGGAAGTACCTTTGTGGGTTGTTGTGCCATTTCAATCCTTGAGTTTGAGATTGCTGCCAATAACCACAGGCCCTAGGCTTGTTGCTCTACGACTGCTCATGCCGATGTGGACGTCTGGTGCTCCACACTAGGTGCAGCTGTTGGTTGAGGCAACTTCTCCACATCCCCATGCTCTGCTGCTACGGTTGGTGCAAATGCCTCCTACGCCACGCCGGATGCAGCTACTTTGAGAGGGAGCACCTCCTGTTCCCCCTACTTTGCTACTGTTGGTGGTAGTGCAGGCGCCTCTTACGCCTCACTAGGTGCAGCTTCTACAAGAGGCATCACCTCTTAATCCCGTCGCTTTGCTGATCCTGGTGGCGGTGTAGGCACTTCCTGCGCCATATTGGATGCACCATCGTTACGCCCTAGTTGCTCCCTAGCTGCGCCCTGGTTACACCGTACTTGCGCCCTACTTGCGCCCTACAAGCGCACTACTTGCACCCTACTTGTGGCCTAGTTGTGCCCTAGTTGCGCCCTAGTTACAACCAAGTTGCGCCTCAGTTGGACATTAGCTACATCCTAATTCCTCCCTAGTTGTGCCCTATATGCACCCTAGTTGCATCCCAGTTGCACCTTCTTGTGTCCCAGTTGCGCCCTAGTTGCACCCTACTTGCGCCCTAGTTGCACTGCACTTGCGTCCTAGTTACGCCCTACTTACGCCCTACGTGCACCCTAATTGTGCCCTAGTCGCGCCCTACTTGTGCCCTACTTGCACCCTAGTTGCTCCCTTGTTGTGCCTTAGTTGCGCTCTAGTTGCGCCCTAGTCGCGCCCTACTTGTGTCCTACTTATGCCCTAGATGCACCCTAGTTATGCCCTAGTTGCATCTTAGCTGTGCCCTGATTGTACCCTTGTTACGCCCTAGTTGTGTCCTAGTTGCACTCTAGTTCTGCCCTAGTTGCGCCCTAGTTGCGCCTTAGTTGCATCCTAGCTGTGCCCTAGTTGTGCCCTAGTTGCGCCTTACTTGCGCCCTAGTTGTACCTTACTTGCGCCCTACTTATGTCCTACTTGCGCCCTTCTTGCGCCCTACTTGCACCCTACTTGCACCCTAGTTACGCCCTACTTGCCTCCTTATTGTTTCCTTGTTGCTCCTTAGTTCAGTTGTAGCTATGTCTCAGTTACGCCCTGCTTGTGCCCTAGTTGGGCCCTAATTGTGCCCTATTTCTACCACATTTGAGCACTTGCTACACCCTACTTACATCCTAGTTGCGCCCTACTTGCACCCTACTTGTGCCCTACTTGCTCCCTAGTTGCGTCCTAGTTGTGCCCTACTAGCGCCCTAGTTGCGCCCTTGTTGCGCCCTAGTTGCGTCCTACTTGCGCCCAAGTTGCACCCTAGTTGGGCTCTAATTGCACCCTAATTGCGCCCTATTTGCGCCCTAGTTGCACCCTTCTTGCGCCCTAGTTACACCCTACTTGCACCCTAGTTGTGCCCTAGCTGTACTCCAACTGTGCCCTTGTTGCACTCTAGTTACACCCTAGTTGTGCCCTAGTTGCGCTCTAGTTGCGCCCTAGTTGCGCCCTAGTTATGCCTTATTTGTACCCTACTTGCGTCCTAGTTGCGCCTCAGTTGCGCACTAGCTACGCCCTAGTTGTGTCTTAGTTACACTCTAGTTCTGCCATACTTGAGCCCTAGTTGCACCCTAGTTGTGCCCTAATTGTGCCCTAATCTCAGCCTACTTATGCCCTAGTTGCGCCCTAGCTGTGCCCTAGTCGCGCCCTACTTGCGCCCTACTTCCGCCCTAGTTGTGCCCTATTTGCTCCCTCCTTGCGCCCTACTTGCACCCTACTTACGCCCTAGTTTTGCCCTAGTTATACCCTTGTTACACCCTAATAGCACCCTAGTTGCACCCTACTTACGCCCTAGTTTTGCCCTAGTTATACCCTTGTTACACCCTAATAGCACCCTAGTTGCACCCTACTTACGCCCTAGTTTTGCCCTAGTTATACCCTTGTTACACCCTAATAGCACCCTAGTTGCACCCTACTTACGCCCTAGTTTTGCCCTAGTTATACCCTTGTTACACCCTAATAGCACCCTAGTTGCACCCTACTTACGCCCTAGTTTTGCCCTAGTTATACCCTTGTTACACCCTAATAGCACCCTAGTTGCACCCTACTTACGCCCTAGTTTTGCCCTAGTTATACCCTTGTTACACCCTAATAGCACCCTAGTTGCACCCTACTTACGCCCTAGTTTTGCCCTAGTTATACCCTTGTTACACCCTAATAGCACCCTAGTTGCACCCTACTTACGCCCTAGTTTTGCCCTAGTTATACCCTTGTTACACCCTAATAGCACCCTAGTTGCACCCTACTTACGCCCTAGTTTTGCCCTAGTTATACCCTTGTTACACCCTAATAGCACCCTAGTTGCACCCTACTTACGCCCTAGTTTTGCCCTAGTTATACCCTTGTTACACCCTAATAGCACCCTAGTTGCACCCTACTTACGCCCTAGTTTTGCCCTAGTTATACCCTTGTTACACCCTAATAGCACCCTAGTTGCACCCTACTTACGCCCTAGTTTTGCCCTAGTTATACCCTTGTTACACCCTAATAGCACCCTAGTTGCACCCTACTTACGCCCTAGTTTTGCCCTAGTTATACCCTTGTTACACCCTAATAGCACCCTAGTTGCACCCTACTTACGCCCTAGTTTTGCCCTAGTTATACCCTTGTTACACCCTAATAGCACCCTAGTTGCACCCTACTTACGCCCTAGTTTTGCCCTAGTTATACCCTTGTTACACCCTAATAGCACCCTAGTTGCACCCTACTTACGCCCTAGTTTTGCCCTAGTTATACCCTTGTTACACCCTAATAGCACCCTAGTTGCACCCTACTTACGCCCTAGTTTTGCCCTAGTTATACCCTTGTTACACCCTAATAGCACCCTAGTTGCACCCTACTTACGCCCTAGTTTTGCCCTAGTTATACCCTTGTTACACCCTAATAGCACCCTAGTTGCACCCTACTTACGCCCTAGTTTTGCCCTAGTTATACCCTTGTTACACCCTAATAGCACCCTAGTTGCACCCTACTTACGCCCTAGTTTTGCCCTAGTTATACCCTTGTTACACCCTAATAGCACCCTAGTTGCACCCTACTTACGCCCTAGTTTTGCCCTAGTTATACCCTTGTTACACCCTAATAGCACCCTAGTTGCACCCTACTTACGCCCTAGTTTTGCCCTAGTTATACCCTTGTTACACCCTAATAGCACCCTAGTTGCACCCTACTTACGCCCTAGTTTTGCCCTAGTTATACCCTTGTTACACCCTAATAGCACCCTAGTTGCACCCTACTTACGCCCTAGTTTTGCCCTAGTTATACCCTTGTTACACCCTAATAGCACCCTAGTTGCACCCTACTTACGCCCTAGTTTTGCCCTAGTTATACCCTTGTTACACCCTAATAGCACCCTAGTTGCACCCTACTTACGCCCTAGTTTTGCCCTAGTTATACCCTTGTTACACCCTAATAGCACCCTAGTTGCACCCTACTTACGCCCTAGTTTTGCCCTAGTTATACCCTTGTTACACCCTAATAGCACCCTAGTTGCACCCTACTTACGCCCTAGTTTTGCCCTAGTTATACCCTTGTTACACCCTAATAGCACCCTAGTTGCACCCTACTTACGCCCTAGTTTTGCCCTAGTTATACCCTTGTTACACCCTAATAGCACCCTAGTTGCACCCTACTTACGCCCTAGTTTTGCCCTAGTTGCACCCTAGTTGCGCCCTAGTTGCGCCTTAGTTGCATCCTAGATGCGCCCGAGTTTCCCCCCAGTTGCACCCAAGTTGAACCCTATTTGCGCCTTAGTTAGACACTAGGTACGTCCTACTTGCGCCCTAGTTGTTCCGTAATAACACCCCAGTTGCGCCCTACTTGCGCCCTAGTTGTACCCTAGATGCGCCCTAGTTGCGCCTTAGTAGTGCCCTAATTGGGCCTTTTTTTTGTCCTACCTGCGCCCTACGTGTGTCCTAGTTGTGCTATAGTTGCCCCCTAGTTGCGCCCTACTTACTCCCTCTTTGCGCCCTACTTGTCCCCTAGTTGCTACCTTAGTTGCGCCTTGGTTGCGCCCTAATTGCGCCTTAGTTGGGCACTAGCTATGCCCTTGTGCCCTAGTTGCGTGCGACTTGCGTCCTAGTTGCGCCCTAGCTGTGCCCTAGTCGTGCCCTACTTGCGCCCTAGTTGCGCCGTAGTAATGCCCTACTTGCGCCCTAGTTGCATCCTAAGTACCCCCTGGTTGCCCCCTAGTTGCGCCCTAGTTGCACCCTGGTTACCCCCTAGTTGCGCCCTAGTTACACCCTAGTTGCACCCTAGTTGCTTCTCAGTTGGGCATTAGCTACGCACTAGTTGCGCTAGTTGCGCCCTAGTTGTGCCCTAGTTGCGCCCTAGATGCGCCCTAGTTACTCCCTACTTGCGCTCTAGTTGCGCCCTAGTTGCGCGGTAGCTGGGCTCTATTTGTGGCTCAATTGGGCACTAGCGACACCCTACTTGTGCCCTACTTGCGCCCTCCTTTTGCGTTATTTGCGCCCTACTTACGACCTACTTGCGCCCTACTTGCACCCTAGTTGTGCCCTAGTTGCGCCCTAGCTGTGCCCTAGTTATGTCCTAGTTGCACCACTGTTGCACCTTACTTGCGCCCTACTTGCGTCCTACTTAGGTCCAAGTTGTGCCCTACTTGCATCCTAGGTTTTCCCTAGTTGTGCCCTAGCCGTGCCCTACTTGCGCCCTACTTGCGTCCTACTCGCGCCCTAGTTGCGCGCTGCTTGCGCCCTAGTTGTACCCTAGTTCCGCCTCAGTTGGGCACTAGCTAAGCCCTACTTGCGTCCTACTTTCACCCTAGTTGTGACCTAGTTACACACTAGTTCCGCCCTTCTTGTGCCCAAGCTGCGCCCTAGTTGTGCCTTAGTTGTGCCGTACTTACGCCTTACTTGTGTCCTAGTTGCGCCCTAGTTTTGCCCTAGTTGTGCCTTAGTTATGCCTTAGTTGCGCCCTAATTTCTCTCTACTAACGCCCTACTTACACTCTACTTGTGCCCTATTTGCACCCTAGTTGCGC